>CAMXCT020000212.1:233471-289249 GCA_947184155.2 Cladocopium goreaui | reverse complement strand
GCAAAATAACATGGACAAAAAAAAACAAAAAAGATTTCTGGCATAGAGGTGTGGGTGCAAATTTGCTTACCCAAGATTCGAAGCAATGCCCAAAAGAACAAAGACTCAAATCTAAATGGTCCTGCGGCCCCTGTGTCAGCGGCCAGCCCTGCCTCTAAGATTTGCTTCTCATCTGGGTGATGCACGTGGAGCAGGCGGATGCGCTGTCGGATCCGCGCCTGCGCGGAGATGGTCTCCCAACTTCCAAAGGGAGGTGCGGTGATCGTCAAATTTTGTTCCGAAATAATCTGGGCCAGACGAAAAATGCGAGAATTCCGCAGCGTTTCCTGAAGTGCTTGCTCAAGAATGGGCCTTTGGGCGCGCTCACCGTTTGTCAGCTAGCTACGTGCACGCAAGATTCAGCACTGGCACCGCCTCTGGTTTTCAATCGGCATGGCAGCAACCTTGCCCTCAGTGATGCACGTGGTATGCTGTATGAATCTGCTCAACATTCCCCTGCTGTATCGCCATAAGTCCTTAACTTATATAAACATAATCCTCTGAGTCCAGCTATTGTGGCTTCATGCTCTTTTTCAGAGGGGCCCGTTGTCTTCAAAAATTCAGTGAGGATGGAACCGGCCCAGACCCTGATGAAATCGGTGGCAAGTTTGTCGTGTACCTCCCCAGCACGAGCCAGAACCACTGACCAAAACAGATCAGCTACATCACTCTATCCACTGGCTGCTTGGCTCGTCCCCGGGAAAAGACACAAAACGAATAGCATCTAAACTCTGTGGTAAACACGTATATTCATACAAACAAATGTAATATATATATATATATATACATATGTATGTGTATATATATATATTATAATTATAATTATATATTTATGAGATTATATGATATTATATGGATGATATATATATATTATATGATCCCGTACTAGGTGGTAGTAACTGTCAATGAAGTTCTGTGAGTTCAGAGTAGGTAACAGTCACCGTGGTCGTGTGCTGTGGTCGTGTGGGACATGGGAGGAACAGGCGAGCTGCTCATCCGTCCCATAATGAGAATTCTTACTTGGGGGTGGCATCCCACTTAGTAAATGGATTTTACCCCCCAGTTATATGTATGGAATATCCTGACTTATACATGGGATATTCATGGGTTCTATGTGGATTATAAACCACTTACTTCGTGGGATATGCATCCAAGTACCGCTTGTAAATGGGTCCCGAACCATGTGAATTTAACCCCTCAACAGTTGGGATATGATCGGCCCCAAAAAAGCCTATAACTATGGTGAAACATATCCACTTGGGTCACTGGAACTGCACTTCCAAGTGTACATCCCTATGAATTGAGAATTCAACTCTAGATGAAATAAAATGCGGCTTCAACCCTTTTTTTTTGAATCCTATGGTCCTATGGTCAGTGATTTATCGGATCTACTGAAAAACATCCCTACAGTTATGGCCATTTATCAGTTATACTGGTTATAAATGGGATTATATATCCTATAAATGGGGTTATAAGTACTTATCCCTGGTATTTCGGGTCATAACTGTAGAAAAGATGGCTTGATTTGTCAGATCTCCGACTGATCATGACCTCGGATGAGCTTGGCGGCCAATGGCACCTGAGTTTTTCTGCCTAACTGCCTAACTTCTCGGAAAAATATAGCTGGTGATGGTTTCACCACGTTTCTGCAGTCGTCCCATATGCGAACCATGGTGCTGGTATATAAAAACCTACAAAGCTGGGTGATTTTTGGGGAAAATGTTGGTAAATATTCTATACATGGAGCATATGGGAGTGTTCCCTTCAGTTCTTGGACTTTTAGACCTCACATGATCTGTTTTTTGACATCACAGTCTACGCTGAAAGTCTGAAATCACTCATCTTTGTCTCTGGGGATGGGCCAAAACCATCATACCCTACCGTTCCTCAAAATGTTGCAAAAGGGCTATTGTATGTTTTCGGAGTATTTGGTCTTGCGTTGGTTTGAATCCACATTGTTGGCAAGGTTGGATACGCCATCTAGTTTTTTGTGGATACCTTCTTTTTTCGAGCAGTTCCGGCGGACAATTCATGAAAATCCCTCACAAATTGGGCTTGTCATGGCTTGTCTGAAAATAGCTTATCCTCAACGTTGATGCGTTGATGGTTGTTGAGCATGGCCAAATGCTTTGAACGATGATGTTTCCTAAAAGGGTGGAACCGGTGGAACCATCTTTTCACGCACCTGCAACGGTTTGATAACCCTCGCAATAACTGTCCGGAAATAGTAATCATATTAGGGGAAAATATATGCCCAGTTTACAGCCAGTTTGCTGGTGAAAATTAAGATTCAGAATCACCATGTTGACCTATGTTATATAGCTCAGAAATCGGGATTTTGGACAAAAGGATGTGGATTTGCTGGATTTTTCTTTCGAGAGAAAACCCATATTCAACCAGAATTCCTACACTTGAATGCGCATCCCAGTTAGTTAGTATGCAATTTATTTATACATGTTATAACCCATATAAAAAACCCTATAGAATTGGTAACATTCTACACATGGCTGGATTATACGAGCGATTGACTAAGCGGGATGCACGGGATATATGATCGGCACTTGGAGATCATCCCACACATCTTAAGCGTGTTTTTTTGCCCATGGTGTTCATGAGTGTCCATTTCTACTAGGTGCTGCCCCCCTAGGTAGACTCTACATTAACTAGTAATATAAATATGATTTGTGGCATATATATATAATACATATATATATATATATATATATGTATTATAATTAATATATATATATATATACATATATATATTATGTAATATATATATATATATATTATGTAATATATATATATATATATATACACGTAATATATATATATATACACATAACTGGGGTGCACTTAACATAGTCAAATAGTCATCACCTATTTTCAGCAATTTCTTCTTCTTCTGGCCTGCATTTAAGATAGTCAAATAATCCTGTGGGATTTTCCACAAAAACTTATTATTAAAACCAGTGTATTTTTTACCTTAAGTGCAGCCAGGTTAATTGTTTGATTGACAACATCTTTAATAACTAGTCTAAGGCCCCCAATATAAAAGCTGTTGTTTCATCAACGCATGGGTTCTCAATCATTTTTAAGATGTCACTCAGGATTTCCATCCCACTTTAAAATTCACTGGGGTGGTTTCTGTCGATTTTGTAACCATAACTGAGGGTTCACCCCCAGTTCCCCTGCACTGACGGCTGCCCTCCCGGTGGCTGCAGCATCTCCAGCTGGGGACCTCAGCTGGGCTTGGATCCTCAACTTGGATTTGGGTCAGTGGCACAATGGGTCAATGTCAACAATGTGAGCTCCAGCTATGAGCACCTTTTTTCTAGTTCCATTTGAACAGGCGTTTCAATTGTCCAACAAGCCTCGCGCTAACAGTCAGGGGCCATGCATTTCCTAACGCTTGTCCCAGTTCACAGCTTGAAAGGCTCTCAGGCATCAAAGTAGATGGATCCCAGCCCATGACAATTGCTTTCTCCTGACAGTGTTTTGGACCACATCAGTCAGTTAAAAATTTAATTACTTTACTTCGAGTCATCCCCACCATGGGCATTCTATCTGACATATCTTCTGGCATTCTATCTGGCATATCTTCTGGCATATCTTCTGACGTCCTATCTAGCATTCTATCTGGCAAATCTTCTGGAATTCTATCTGGCATATCTTCTGGCATTCGATCTGGCATATCTTCTGGCATATCTTCTGACATCCTATCTGGCATTCTATCTGGCAAATCTTCTGGCATGCGGCATTCTATCTGACATATCTTCTGGCATTCGATCTGGCATTCTATCTGGCATATCTTCTGGCATTCTATCTGACATTCTATCTGGCATTCTATCTGGCATATCTTCTGGCATATCTTCTGGCAGACATATCTTCTGGCATTCTGTCTGGCCAATGTTCTGGCATCCTACCTGGCATATGTTCTGGCACTCTATCTGGCATATCTTCTGGCATATCTTCTGACATCCTATCTGGCAAATCTTCTGGCGTTTTATCTGGCAAACATTCTGGCACTTTATCTGGCATACCTTCTGGCATTCTATCTGACATTCTATCTGGCATACCTTCTGGCATTCTATCTGGCATATCTTCTGGCATTCTATCTGGCATATCGCCTGGCATTCTATCTGGCCGTTAAGGTCCAGCGGTGCCCACTGAGCTCGGAAGATCCCAGGTTGAGGTCCAGCGGTGCCCACTGCGCTCAGAACCTTGCGGTTGAGGTCCAGCCGTGCCCACCCAGATCGAAGCCAGCAGTTGAGGTCCAGCAGTGCCCACTGCGCAAGGAGAACAGCTCTGATAAAATCTAACAACCCTCACCTGGCAGGTGGGGAAAAACACAGTTATCAAATAAGTTCAAACCATTGAGTCAATGGAATTTCTAGGGGGCCCTGCGTTACAAATTAGTAGGGAATTGATGGTTTTCAAAAACTCTTGAACCACCAAAACTCTTGAACCCCGGTCCCGTAGATTCAAGAATCGCTTGTGACTGGTGATCCAAAATGATGGGCATCCACCACGCGTTCGAGTAAGGCATGGGCACCTCATAAGAGGAGTCGGGCCAAATAGGGCCTAAAATGAAATTAAAAACTAAAACATCATAAAACTATGTATGCAAGTGCCCTGATCTTTGTTTGAGCACCCTTAAAATAAAATCTGCAAAGTATTGGCAAGTCACAGTTCATGAGCGGGATGGCCAGAAAACTGTTCACTAGCACCAGTATCAATGACCCTGGGGCTGGCCCAAGGGACATAGGGGGACGATTACCGTCATAACAATAATGTGGCAAACTCATTCCCACCGAATAAAAATTGAAAAAAGATGTACATTTAAACTACATTATTGTTATGATGACAATGTTAACCCACCATTTCAACCCCAGGGTCATTTCACATCATTAAAAGCCACCCCAAAAAAAAAATGGTATTTGCCGCCCATGTATTTACATACATTCCCCATGCCACAGGTTACCTAGTAATTTGTATGGTGATCTTATACAGCTATGTCAAAATTTTAACCCTGCAGGTAATTGGTCTGGAACCAGATCCATTGAAAAGCCAGGGGGCCACGTGTCATCCAAAGAATGACCATCTTGAACCAATGTTTCAATACCAGCCACCAAACGCTTCTTGCCGCTTCTTGATGTCGGGAACTCATAATCCAAGTTTTTCCTGTCCAAATGGAAGCTGGGACCCTAATTTAAGTTGATGAGAAATTGTATCTTGATTTCAATGCTTTGGGAAGCTCGCCTTCCCAAAAAGTTTGATAGCTTGATGTCCCGCCATCCACGAAGCGGCTTAGGCCATTTGAACTTGCCTCCAGCGAACATGTTTGAGGTCACTAGTGTTGAACCCATGGACTTATGAATTCCTTGGTATCAAAAAATCTAACCAGACCAAAAAATAAATATCATTGCCCAATGTGATGAAATGGTTTACCCCTGACACTGGGATGCTAATTTCTAAGCCAGCCATCGGTATGACACATTTCCCTATTTCTATTGTATATAATATATATATTTATACAATATATGGGTATGAGTCAAAATGTAAGACCTGGGGGACCACAGATTTTAGTCTATTTTTAGTATTCACCATCCAACTATTGGGGTACTCAATTTTGACCCATACCCATATAATAATGTATAAATTATATTAGTCTGTTTTGATAACATACTTTACTACTCAGGTAGAATACAGCTCACACCCCTCATTAAACACAGGTCTCCCTTTAAAAGTCCACGCATTTTTTTTGATCCCAAGGTACCAACATCCTTCCTCACGCCGATGATCCAAAGACGCTGCCGACGTTGCGGGAGGCCTCCTATCTGACGAGAGTCAAGCACCTGCCCAAGCAATGCAGGATGGGTAATTCAGTGGTTACTAAATTAAAAAAAATAGAATTGGGATGCAACCACAAAAAGACAGTACGAGGTGACCCTACCTTCCAAGAAACATTGTAGTACCCATTGCTCTTGAGCCTAGGCATTCAATTTTCCAGGTGCACATGGTGTGGTAACCACAACCCACCAACATTCACCACCAAGCAACTTCGAAAGTAAAGATCGAAAAAACCTTCTGTTTCGCTTGCTATTCAGCGTTTTGAGATTCTCCAGGATGAAGGAGTCGGGCTTCCAACAAGTAATTCTTTTGACAACCTCAGTAAATGGATTGGGCTACTTGTAAGGATTGGACTCTTTGTACTTAGGCAGGCATTGGCATTGTCCCATTAATCAAACTGAGATTTTTTTTTGGAACACTACCTAAAACCAATAGTCTCCCATGTGAATCTGAACCAGCACGGCAGAATGATGATCATCCAACAAGTGGATGAATATGGCGGCTGTCACAATCATGCCCAGCTCAAACAACGGGGGCAGCAGCACAGCGCATACCATGGTATCGGAAGGGTGGCAACCCCTTAGCGGAAGAGCCCATGGGGGATGAGGTCATTCCCTACCAAACAAGATCAAGGGCGCTGGGAAAGCGAGTCCCTGATCATGAACTCTTTGAATGAGTGGAACTTCGATTGAAAGAAGATCAGCATCTCCAGGTATGGTGCCCTTGTCCATCAGCCCGGTTTGCATAGTTCTGACATTGGTTAAAACATGTTAAAACAACATACCCACCTATTCAAATGTAGTGGAGCTGCTTGTATGGAATGAGAAGACCACGTTTTCCTTTGGTTTGGAAGTACTTGTGCGATGCCACATACCTTGGCTCAGGATGTGTGGGACCATCAGAATCAGTGCAAAATATTTTGTTACTACAAGCTTGCCTTAATCATCCCATGACATTCTTTGATACATGCAGGTCCACATCCAAGATATTTGGGATTCCAGAATGCATCGATTTCAGCTAAGATACACTCCTTTGAGAAAAGCAAAAAAGGAAGCAGTCATGTTTGGCTTCAGCGCATCTTTTTGTAGAACGGCGGTCACCTTGGACCTTGGGCAATGAAGCAATGGCAACCCATTTAAAACTAGGATTGACATTGCACCATCTTAAATTGAAGTATTAAATTTTGTATATATCAACGACTTAAAACTCCAATGTTCTTAAAATTGGAAATGAAATGGGTGGCATGAACATAATAAGTGATAGTATTTAATGGGATAATCATTGCTTGGCGATATAATATACTTGGACAAAAAATGGGATGAAACATGTTTTTTAAATACATAATAGCCAGTAGAACTCAATGTAAAGTAGACTGATTTGGGGCTTTCTGGATCATCATCAGTATCAAAGTTCTTTATGGATTTAACCTGGGGGTACCATATTACATCCCACGGTTCATTGATCTATAGAATTGTCTCTCAAGGTTGTCATTGCATGTTCCTCCCAACCAAACAATGCCAAAGTACATGGAAGTGACCAATTTTGATCCTCTCTTCTTGACAACATCCCGCAGTTTGTCACCAACAGGATTTAAAACCACCATGTTTTCGAACGTAGGTAGTGCTCCTCGGGGACCTGGCTGCCAGGGTTAGATTGTGAGCGCTTAAAATGTTTCCGATTATTATCCAAGATACCTTCACTATGGATTGGGAGCCAAAGTTTCAACCAATCAACTTACAGAATCCCAGTCAGTCAACTATTAGATTAATCCTTACATATCCAGGGACCACATAATAATACTGTGAAAGGTCTTTTGGGAATATGGTAACGATGGCCCTAACGACACCTAGGCGACTGAGTGACCTTTGGAGATGGAAGGCCCCCATGCAGCTGATGGGTCGATAGGGTTTCATATGTGGATTTTTTCTTGGTGTGATATGAAAACCCATCTCCCACATGCTCTTGGCCTTCCACCGCTTCATCACCTTGGAATGCCAAGATGTTGTTGAAACAAACGAAAAATTGAAAACAGCTATAGTGGTTTCCTAAAAGAGTGGGGGTTTCCCAAAATCAGTCATTGGACCATTAAAATAAAATAATCCATCAAATTAATTTCAATCAGTATTGAAACCCATGGTTTTGGGGTACCACCATTTCAGGGAAATCCTCAGGTTTTTTGGGGCAAGTCGCGTAGTTGGAGTGATTTGAAATACAATTTCCGTTTCTTCTTCTCGGCTTCATCCGCAGCCACAGCTTGTCTTGCCAACCGTTTCTTCCCCTTAAAGATCAAGCCCTGTCGAAATGCTCCAATACCTCAGCTTTCGGCTTGGCAAGGGTAAAGACTTATTGGTTTCAAGTCAAGCCCCATTAATTTATTTGCCAAAGAAAGGACCTGATCCAAGGCAACAAAAGGTAATGCAGAATTAACTTGACAACCAGTTGGGGAGGTTGATTCCAATAGCAAAACTTCCAAATTAAGAATCAAAATACGCCGTTCAGTTTCCTTCTTCAAATTGAATCGCTTTTCGTTCTCATGTTTTTCACCCCACATTCTTTTTGCCATCCTTGATATGGCAACCTTTCTGGATGACACCCGCTCCCCAATCTTTTCACCAGAGACAGCTGATTGGACAGCTTGCCGACGGTGATGCAGCCAATGGCTGGCGCTCACCCAACGGCCCTTGCTGCCCATGTTTTTCTGTTTGCGCCGCATGGTCAGGCGCTTCGTGGACTCAGCATGGAGTGTGGCAGACCCAGGTTTGGGACAACCTGGGGCTACTTTGTATTTATTTTAATTATATAATTATCAAAATTTGATATTTAAATACTGCCAGAATCAATTATATCAGATAAAGAACAAACATAGACATGGGGAATAAATCATATGACATCTATTTACTAAGTCGTTGTGGTTAGATTAACCCCCCCCAAAAAAATAGCACCAATAGATGCAAGAGTCTTTCCGTTCAGAGCCATAGGCTTCTGCCCAAATCCTTTGGGACATCAGGATGAGCCTCATTACTGACTGTAAGGAAGAAATAGTGTTCATGTTTTCCTCTATTATATGGGAAGGTTTGTTCTGGGTAGATTTTCAACCGGAGGGAACTTCAATGTAAAATTATGATCAAACCATAAAGGCCAAGTAGCTCATCTCGGTACTCTACAGGGTAGTGTAAAGCCCTCAGCTCATCATTTGCCCCACCCTGAGTAATTTCTCGGCGAGAACGAAGCCAGTTCCCAGCAGCAAAACTCCGTTCTACCCCTGAAGTGCTGAAACCCCATGCAAAACATCTGATGAGGATGTACTTCAAGTGTGGGACCTCCCGATGTTTTTGTTCACGTTTCACCTTGGATATCCGGCTGTCAGAGGAAGAACAACCATACCAAATCATACCATTAAATTATTAGTAGTCATTGAATGAATCATACCCTTAAATTTACTCCCAGGAAATGGACATTGATAAAGCATAAATATGACTGAAGTCTATGTAGTCACAATTCCGTTGACAGCTAACCAAAGCAAGTGGCTGCCTCTGCCCAAGCCTGCAGGGGAGTCAGCTTGTCTCTCTTTTCCAAGGCGCTTGCCACCGGGCGCACACGGCCAACCTCTAAGACAAGCTCATCCTTGGAAGCGAAGGTGCATGGTGACCAGGGATATGAATATGGGCAACAACATCAGTTGCAAGTTTAGTCCTGGGAAAATATAAAACATACCAAATTCACATTTGGGTATGAAAACAATACAAAGGGAATGATTTCAAAGTAACAAGGGTCGGGATTGAAGTTGAAGAATTCAGCCAACCTCCGCACCGTGTAGTCCGAGGGGTGTTTGCCCAGGAAGCTAGACATGGTTGACAGCATCTCATAGTGAGGTATCTCTGCTTTGACACCGAACTTGATCAATTTCACCCAGTTTGCCATCCTTGCTACATAGTTGCAGAACCATTGGTTAACTACTGAATCTCAATTCAATCAGATGGGAAATGCCAACTTGATTTCGGGGATGTTCCGCAACAATTCTTTGAAAACTGGTGCCCATCATCATTGCATCAAAAAAGAACAATGACTAATTGAAACCTAGAAACCGCCCTGATACCTTGTTCAGAATCTCATTACCCAGGGATTTACCACCAAGAACCTTCAAGATGGTACTGCCGCCAGAAACTTTGATGTGCATCGTCAAAGGTTGTTCTTGCAACCTTCGCCTTAGGGGCCACAAAATGTTTTGGGGCAGGTAGTAAAATTCTCATGGCAACCTCAAGCCTATCATGAGGTTGAAAATTGACTGAATAATTTGTCCCTGCTACCCCACCTCAAGCTTTTATTGTTTGACCAATGATGACACTCTCATGTTCGATTGTTTTTCAGGAAGAATAAAATGTCATTACGCACCCCTCCTAATCGGACATGGGCCAAAACATCCAAGTCACAGCGTCATCGCAGCATATGATCCATCCAGTTGCCACACCTCACCCTTGCAGAAGAGATACTCCAGCGTGACCAAGAACCTGCTCAGTGAAGGGGCCCCTGGATGAACCGCTGGGAGTGTGGTTTGCCATGTTTTTTAGTATAAAGACAAGTAACCGGGATAACCCATTCTGAAGTTGTATGAGATCAAAGGCTTCATCATCAGCGATACGAAGTAAGCCAAGGTGTTCATCAGTTCCATCAGCAAGGCATGCCAAAGTCCTAGTCCAAGGCTATGATGGGGAAGGCAAAGTGCAGCATATTATTTTAACATACGCCAATTATCCACTTAACTGAAATAAAGATGAAAACCAGAAACCCATGAATATTATTTTCTGGCTATAGTAGTTGATGGAATTGCCAAGGGTCAGTATGTGTTCCAAAGTGACCTTCTCCAGGAATCGTTGGGCATGGTGACCTTCAACCTTAGATTGAGTGGCCGGTGTTTCAAGTGATGTTATCCATTTAAAATCAAAACCTTTTTATGATTGTGGGGCATTGAGATGGATACGCCAACTACTAAGGGTATTGGGATGCACACACCAAGGAGGGGGTGATAAGGACTAGGATGACATGTTAGGAACAATCTGTCAGTTTTTCTTTGCAGAACCAAGGGGCCTTGAGCCGTCGTTCCATCGCTATCTCTTCCTTAGTTCGACAAATGGATGCTTCCGAAAATGGGGTTACTAAACCATAGATTTCGATAACTATATTATCACATGGGTGATTAGTTGTACCCCTACAAAAAGGAAACCACCGAATGGCTATTTCCAAAGCTAGGAGGCTGGCATTATTTCAAATGGTGATTTCGTTTTGAATACTTATAATCTGCCAACACTGTTCTTCCACCTGATCTGTAATATATATATATATAATATATTTATATTTATTTATTTATATATGTATCTAATATATAATATACACATATATAATAATTATATATATAGGTTAATAACCATTATATTATTATTATATATATACATACATAAAGTAAGTTATATTATTATTATATATTATATATAATTTGTTAAGTTATTAAAATAATATAATGTATTATATTATAATATAAATAAATAATGAATATTATTCTTATATTATATTATATAAATAATATACAATTTATATTATAATAAATATTAATATATGTTATAAAATTAGATTATGTATAATTGTGTTCTTTCTAGTTCAGACCATAAAAGACAAGACACCATGACCAACAACACCGCATGGAGGTGCAATACCACTCGTGAGAGAGGGCCACGAAGGCTTTCAAACCTGGCAGGCAATGGAGTAACAGAAGAAAAGGTGTAAACCAATAAGCCAATAAGCTATTTGTTTGATTCAATTCGAGACTGGTTGAAGCGAGGAAAATTGCAATGTAGTTCAAACCACCCCCAGCTATAAGTGGGTTAATTTTCATACAATTTTGATATCATAAAATAATCTTATTAATTTTACTAGGTATCTTAAACCAATTTAGCTAACTATGGGGCACCAGCCTGCACAAGACCCATTCCCACCTGTGCTTGGCTGCACTCATGCTGCGACACTTCCAACCAGTCAGCGACTTCACTTTGGCTGCAAACCGTTCCTGCCCAGAGCAGATGTGGCAAGGACCAAAGTTTTGGACAAGTATTATATGGATTGATTTATCACTACCAGCAGTGGAAACTAAATTCAATCTAACTAAAGAAGGAGGGCATCATTGGAAGTCATACCTACAAAACGGCATCACACCCAGCTCATTTTCCACCAGCGCTGCTGTCATCTTTCTAGAGCTGCAAAGGGGCAGTATCAAAATCACACCTAAATAAGATGTGCAAATTCAACTTCTAAATTGAAAGTGGCGCAGGCCCGCTCAGCTCAACCCATCCTCGTGTGTTCTGGGTCCTTGATGGGTGCGCCATCGGAATCCGAAAGGAAACTCTGCTTCCTTTTAAAAGGAAGCTTGCCAGTTCCAAGCGGCTCTTCTGGAAATCCCTGGCTGTCATCTCCAAATCCCTGGCTCTCATCAAAGCCCATGCTAACTCCAAATCCCTGGCTCTCATCAAAAACCACCTTCTCACTCTTGCCAAACAGAGGCTCTTCTTCCCACAAGTCCTTGATGGACGGGTCCCCAATGGCACCCTTACGATCCGGAAAGAGGAAGCTCCGCAAAGGAGAAATGCCTTCTTCCTTCCAAGCCGATGGATCCTTTGACTTGGCACCCTTCGGGGTGGCAAACCCTTCTTCATCAGATCCCGAAACAAGATCTTGCCAGGGCTCGGGCTAGGAGTCTGGAGCTCTTGAGAAAGGATTGGTTGCTCCTTCTCTGGGGTCCGAAGCTTGTCAAACTTTCCCTTCTCTTTCAGATCGCGAAGCAGGGAACGCTGCATTCTGTTGATGCAGTTCTGGAAAATCAGCCCTTTTGTCTGCTCACCGTGGCACTTGAACCCAAACTTTCAGAATGAATTGTCAGCTTCAAACCGACCCAACAAACCTTTAGTTCATTGGAGCAGCATCAAACGCCTCACCTCCACCATCATGTTGAACAACAAATACCAGCCAGAGAGAAACCCTCACCCTGACCCATACGGATGTTCTTGCCTTGAAAAGGTGGCTGTTTTGGATCAGCTGGGCAGGGCTCCACTTGCTGTTGACAAAGAGATCTAACCTGGGCCAAAGAGCACTGAGTAAGAACAATGCATTTCCCACTACTTCCTTCCCCTTAAAACTTAGATATACATATAATCAATAATCTGCCTAGGTTTTAGGGTGAAATCACCTTGTCTTTCAAGGAATGTTGATAGCCCTGCCAAGTCTCCTCACTTATACAACCCTTGTAGTAGCCCACTGAGCCCGGGAAAACTTGTTGTAGTCTAAGATGCGTTTCTTTGATGTAGTCATCCTTCATTGATGGGCGCTGCGCCACCCTGCTGCTGGGATTCATGGGCTAGGTCAACAAGACTTTGAATTTCATACATCAACCAGAAAACCAAGAATGAAAACACTCGTTTCACAAAACAGCAAAACAATTGGATCTGCCTTCTGATGGCATGTGCCAGGTCTTTGATCTTCAAGCGAACATTGGGGAAATAGGAATCTTCACCATCAAGATCCATAGACAATGCACCCTGAGTGGTGGAGGGGATCAACCGTGGAAAGCATTTGAGCAAAATAAACCCAATTCATATTGTTTCAAAAAGGCTTCAGAAAAAGAAGCCATGGCATTGAAACAAGAAACCAAACAAAGCTGCTCATCAGCAGCTGCATCCGCCCCCAAAGATTCAGTCTTTTCTCTGATGATAGCCTCAAACTTTGGATATGCCGGCCTCAGATCATGCCATGAAAACATACCAGAAACACTGTAACACTAAACTGCCACCAGAAGCCCTTTGAATATTTACGGATGAAAAACAAATCATATGGGAAAGAAACAATTCCAATTGAATCCCCCGAGGCTCCGTTTGACTTTGCTGCCTGGCATGTTGCACTGGGGATCACATAACTCCTTGATGGTTCTCACCGTTGCACGCTTCAACATGAGTGCATGAGATTGACGAAGAGCAGCATAATGATAAACACCAAGCATTCCCCTTCTGGATGTCATGTCAGCATAGCACCCTCCGAAGCGAATAGAAAGCCAACCAGCACTCCCGTCTTGGACTAGGGATATGGAAGCGCAGTCAGCCCTTAGGCCATCACAACACAACAAATGAACATGGGCACCGTGTTCCCCAATTTGCCACGCTCAACCAGCTCACTAAGTTTATAACAACTATAAACCATTAATATGATGATATTAGATAATTTTAAATTAATCTGATTTTATCACCCAAACAAATGATGCCAAGATGCAGCCAATGGATTGTGAGGCGACGTGCTGCCTCACCAAGACACGCCTTCAACTTCTTGAGCTTGGTCCGGCCCTTGGATGGCACCAATCCCTTCGGACTGGAATGGCAACTGGGACCACAAAGCCAAACCCATAGGTGGTGGGAATAAAAACAACAATAATAATCTAAAATATATTACCCATTCTCATTCCAAATGGCGAACCGGCCATCTTCCGGAGAGTGATTTCCCTTCGAAATTCTGTCCAGCACTTGCTTGAACAAATCAGTGCCTGGAACCTCAATGGTTGTCAGACAGGGAGATAGTTAATGAGATGACAGGGTTGTAAATTGACCAACAATTTGGTTCAGAAACATAAGTAAATAGATATAGCCAAATTTAAACTGAGTAACACGTTTTCCATCTATCAGAGGGACACTGCTGCCACTCAACTTGGAAACAGCAAGTTGGTGCTGGGCAGTTTCCGAATGCTGCACCAAAGCCTGGTGTCTGACCGTAGCCTTAGATGACCAAATGTAGGTACAAAACATAGAAGGAATGGATTGGCCCCATGTAGACTACATTTTAATATAGACACATTCATGTCATTATGGATTTTTAGTATCTTAAACACAGCCTCCCAAAATAGGAAATCATGCCAAATCGTTCCCAAGTATTAGAAGACTAAGAAGGGCAAGTAACTTTCCTGCAGGCCTTGAATTTAGACCATGCTGATGACTTCTGGATTCCAGCCCGAGAACATAAGGTACATCCCAAGCCAGTTTGCGTCACCTCTAGCCATTCGAACTCTGACTGCCACGATTCGAAGTTCTTCCAGACATGTGATTGCCAGGCCTTAATTGGTAAACCAAAACCATAAAGTTCAAACCATTGAGTCTATGGAATTGCTATCAAATTACTTTACTTCGAGTCATCCCCACCATGACATTTATACGTTTTCTTACTGGCAAATCTTCTGGCATTCTATCTGACATATCTGGCATTCGATCTGGCATTCTATCTGGCATATCTTCTGGCATATCTTCTGACATCCTATCTGGCATTCTATCTGGCAAGTCTTCTGGCATTCTATCTTGCAAACATTCTGGCACTTTATCTGGCATACCTTCTGGCATTCTATCTGGCATATGTTCTGGCATCCTACCGGGCATATCTTCTGGCACTCCATATGGCATATCTTCTGGCATATCTTCTGACATCCTATCTGGCATTCTATCTGGCAAATCTTCTGGCATTCTATCTTGCAAACATTCTGGCACTTTATCTGGCATACCTTCTGGCATTCTATCTGACATTCTATCTGGCATACCTTCTGGCATTCTATATATCTGGCATATCTTCTGGCATTCTATCTGGCATATCTTCTGGCCTTTTATCTGGCATACCTTCTGGCATTCTATCTGACATTCTATCTGGCATACCTTCTGGCATTCTATATATCTGGCATATCTTCTGGCACTTTATCTGGCATACCTTCTGGCATTCTATCTGACATTCTATCTGGCAAATCTTCTGGCATTCTATCTTGCAAACATTCTGGCACTTTATCTGGCATACCTTCTGGCATTCTATCTGACATTCTATCTGGCATACCTTCTGGCATTCTATATGTCTGGCATATCTTCTGGCATTCTATCTGGCATATCTTCTGGCATTTTATCTGGCATATCTTCTGGCATTCTATCTGACATTCTCTCTGGCGTTCTATCTGGCATATCTTCTGGCATTCTATCTGGCCATTGAGGTCCAGCGGTGCCCACTGAGCTCGCAGGGTCCCAGGTTGAGGTCCAGCGGTGCCCACTCAGATCGAAGCCAGCAGTTGAGGTCCAGCAGTGCCCACTGCGCGCGGAAGTTGGCGAAGAGATTGGCGACAAGTTGGCAAGGCGGAAGTGGACGTGGAAGTTGATGCAAACATGGTCGAGGAGAAACTGGAGGAGGAGGAAGAAGCAGAGGAGGAGGAGGAGGAGGATGAGGAGAACAGCTCTGATAAAATCTAACAACCCTCACCTGGCAGGTGGGGAAAAACACAATTATCAAATAAGTTCAAACCATTGAGTCAATGGAATTTCTAGGGGGCCCTATATTACAAATTAGTAGGTTGATGGTTTTCCAAAATTAGTGGGTCCCAAAAAAAAACTTAATAAGGTCAAGATTCGGCCCACCTCACTCCCGACAATTTTGCCATGGCATCCCTTCGCGAAATGCCAACTGTTGTTTTTCGAAAAAATGTTTTCAATTAATTTGCGGGAATTGTTCCATCTTTCCATCAACATCATCATTGGTTCAATGAAATCATGTCAATCCTGCTAATCAAATTTGATGTTTCCTAGGAATAACATGATGGGTTTGATGCTAAAAACTCCAGAAATATACAAATCAATATGTATCAATCAATCAATGCGCGAACATATTTCACCTCCTTTTTTGATCAATGCTTAACCCACGAATGAAACAAATGGTTTATCATTGTCATTCCCCTTATTAGTAATTGATTGGTTCACCCATTTTCCACAACACCGGCGATTGAGGCCTGGGCTGGAGATGCAGCCACAGATGCCGCAAGGGTAGCCAGCCCCTGCAAATCCCCTACCCCCACCCCCCCCACCCCCAGCCCTCCCCCCAACCGGGATGTGAGGAAGGTCGATTTATCAGATCAAGAAGAATAAATATCAGATCAAGAAGAAGAAATTGCTGAAAATAGGTGATGACTATTTGACTATGTTAAGTGCACCCCAGATAATTTATAGTTAAAGGTGTTTATAAACGTTATAAACCAACCTCTACATGGGGGGCACCACCTTGCAGCTTATCCATATCCCATGGTCCCATGGATCCCTCGCCTCGGAGACCCGCTTGCAAAACTTCTCTCGCAGGGCCCGGACCGTCACGTACCAGGCGTTCTTCCACCTGGCTGCTGGCACCAAAACAGAGCCAGATCCCAGGCCTCAAAAAACGGGAATCTCAGGTATCTCAGGGATATTGTCAAGATGAAAGAACATAAAGTAGATATATGTATAGATTCATGGGTTTGTCTTAAAATAGGATACTGTTCCTCAAAAAATCTGATGTTTCATCATATTCCCTGTTGAAATGGCTAATTATTTGGGAATATACCACATGTTCACACACATCCATCTCTTTTGAGCTGAAGCTCATAGATGGAATGTGTCAGTCATCCTGGTAGACCTTCGACGTTCATAACTTCTTTGCTCCCCAAAAAAACAGCAACGACCCGAGGGCTATCTAACATGGCAACGGAAAGTCACCCATCTTGATGAGTGAATCATCTACACATGGAACATGTTCAGGCATGTCGCAGATGAACAAAAATGGCCGGAGGGCACATTGTAAATGTTGGAATGTTGGATCAATTTGGGTAACCAACAACACTTTGTAAATGTTGGATTAAAGTGTAACCAACAACATCCAACAACCATAGAAGAGCCGTAAAAAAATCCAACGTCAAGCCGCTTGTAGACTAGCGCAGTGCGTGTTGTCTCTTTCTGGCGGAGCACCACATAGACAACTGCCCCTGGCCCAAAACTTCTGAGCTGTTATCTGTGGGTTTTCATAAATGGTGGTACCCCCAAAATGGATGGTTTATAGTAGAAAATACTATAAAAATTGATGATTTGGGGGTACAGTAGCCCTATTTAAGGAAACCTCCATCTGGGTATGGGTTAACAGGTTAGCAAGTTAACATGCCAGACCATTAGATACCGATCACTTTCAAATGTTCCCCACGGCACAAAAGAACAAAAAAGAAAAAACATGGTCCACTGATTCCAATGATTCCTAAGTAAAATTTACCCGGTTGGTCGTAACTAGACCAAAAACGGGAATGTTGACACATCGTGGCTTGGAAAATGCACAAACTTTCCAAGTCTGTTGGTCTCACTTTTCTGTCAAAAATGACTTCTGAGTCTTCTCAAATGTTGTCAAGTTTTGTTTCTGCCCATGCCTACCACTGATTATCCAAACTGAAGCCTTCACGGTTTGGCAGCAACAAGTGCTTCTGCTCCATGCGTTCCACCTTGGTACGAGGTCTGGGTTTTGAAGAACTTGACTTGTTCACCAGGGCATTTTTTTACAGATTCCCACGGTTGTGTTGAGGTTTGAGGAATCGAAACCTGAAACTTTGGAGTTTCAGAGGAGATTTGGGAAACCATTGTATTAATCTTACTTGGACAGTGAAATATCTGAGAATTGAAGAGTCCTGACCCAGCAATCCGGTCAAGTGCTCAAGATGAAAATTGCAATCTGAACATCCCCCAAGCAAGAGATGTTCTGGTTGGTGGGTTTCAACCCCTCTGAAAAATATGAAAGTCAGTTGGGATGATGACATTCCCAATATATGGGAAAATAAAAAATGTTCCAAACCACCAACCAGTGTTGATTGACAAGTCCAGGAATCTCAGTTGGTGACTGTTCCTGGTTGGCAGTTTGGACCCTTTTTTTGTCAACTGCCGGCGGTTCAATGGAAAATTGATTCAAAAACCTGTTGGCAAATCCCCCATGTTCGGGGATTCCATAAAGAATGGTATAGCCACCTCTAATCATCAAGTCAACATATTTGCCAATTGTATATATATATATGTTTGATGGTTCAAAACCATTGTTTGCAAGTTAACTAAATCCCATGTACTGCTATTTTCCCATCTATTTAATAGATGTTTTTTTCCATCAAAATAACATTTATTTTTGATTGATCGAACATCAAAATGCATCAAGATGCATCAATTAATCGATGAATTTCCCAATTTTCCCATGATTTTCCCATGAAAACAGCTGATGTTCATGGTTTTTCCCATCAAAATCCACCCAAAATCCATGAGTTTCCCAATTTTCCCATGGCTTTTCCCAGCAAAATCCCGCTTTGTTGGGCAACAAATCGCCGCATCTTTTTGCCTCGGCACCGCGGCCCGGTCCGTGGCCAGGACGTCCTCAATGGCCTCCACGGAGGCAAGGCCCCAGGAGCCGAAGAGCCGGGCAGCCTGGCCATGAAAAAAGGAGAACCATTTGAGATGGTTGAACCATTAAACATATATACTTATATGGCTATGGATCAATACCTATTAATATCCATTTTTAGGGGGAATGAACATCCATTTACCAACTATTTTGATGTTCACCAGGGGTACCAGGTTTTGAGATAATTAGGATAATAGTTATGGAAATTAGTTTAATTATCAACTATAGAGCTATAAGCTATTAGTTTAATTAGCAATTAAGTAGGATTATCAAAAGGCCATAGTTGAACCATTAAACTATGGATAATTAGCTATGGTAATAGCTATAGGATGGTTAATTATAGGATATATTTATATTTATATATATTGTATAGCTATAAAATGGTAATTATGAAATTATACTATATATATACTATACATTTGAAAAAATGTTTAAACAAAAGGATAACCATACTGTGGTAATTATTAAATTATATTATGGATAGTTAATAAATGATCAATTAATTAATAGGATGATTGATGGTTATATACTGGCTGATTAAAAATAATGGATGATGAATGGTTGATTACCATAGATGTAGTTATAGGCTATATAGATGTGGTTAATATAGCCATTAAAATGACACATATAATATATGTTAGATAAGATTAACACAAAAATGACATATGGTTATAGGATGGTTAATGAATGGTTAATTATACCATGGTATATTATGGTTAATGGTTAATTATTAGTTAATTAAACTCTGGTATAGGATGGTTGATCAGTCATGATCAATGGTTAAGACTAATGGCTAAGATTAATGGTTCGTTAATGGATAACTACTGGTTAAATATTGGTTAATTATTAATTAATTATACTATGGCAAAATATATTATAGGATGGTTGAACCATTTTTCATAGCCACGATTAATGGTTAATTAGCCATGGTATAGGTTGGTTGATTAAGAGATTAAAGGATTAGCCATTAACGGTTTTTCATAATCATGGTAATCATGGTATAGGATGGTTAATTAGCCAAGATTCATGGTAAAAAATGATGGTTAATGGTTAAGATTAATGGTTAAGATTAACGGTTAAGATTAATGGTTAAGATAAATGACTAAGATTCATGGTTAAGATTAATGGTTAAGATTCATGGTTAATATTAATGGTTAAGATTAACGGTTAAGATTAATGGTTAAGATTAATGGTTAAGGTTGATGGTTAAGACTAATGGTTAATATTAATGGTTAAGATTAACGGTTAAGATTAATGGTTAAGATTAACGGTTCAGATTAATGGTTAAGATTAACGGTTAAGATTAATGGTTAAGATTAATGGTTAAGATTAACGGTTAAGATTAATGATTAAGAGTAATGGTTAAGATTAATGGTTAAGATTAATGGTTAAGATTAATGATCAAGATTCATGGTCAAGATTATCGGTTAAGATTAATGGTTAAGATTAACGGTTCAGATTAATGGTTAAGATTAACGGTTAAGATTAATGGTTAAGATTAATGGTTAAGATTGATGGTTAAGATTAATGGTTAATATTAACGGTTAAGATTAACGGTTAAGATTAACGGTTAAGATTAACGGTTAATATTAATGGTTAAGATTAGTGATTAAGACTAATGGTTAAGATTAATGGTTAAGATTAATGGTTAATATTAATGGTTAATATTAACGGTTAAGATTAATGGTTAAGATTAACGGTTAAGATTAACGGTTAATATTAATGGTTAAGATTAATGATTAAGACAAATGGTTAGGATTAATGGTTAAGATTAATGGTTAATATTAATGGTTAAGATTAACGGTTAATATTAATGGTTAAGATTAATGATTAAGACTAATGGTTAAAATTAACGGTTAAGATTGACGGTTAAGATTATATAATGGTATTAATATTAATGATTAAAACTAATGATTAAGATTAATGGTTAAGATTAATGGTTGAGGTTAATGGTTAAGATTAATGGTTAAGATTAGTGGTTAAGATGGATGGTTAAGATTAATGGTTAAGATTAATGGTTAAGATTGATGGTTAAGATTAATGGTTAAGATTAATGGTTATGATTAATGGTTGAGATTAACGGTTAAGATTAATGATTAAGATGAATGGTTAAGATTAATGGTTAAGATTAATGGTTAAGATTGATGGTTAAGATTAATGGTTAAGATTAATGGTTCAGATTAATGGTTCGGATTAATGGTTCAGATTAATGGTTGGTAAATAGTCATGTATTAAATGGATATTTAAGGGTTGATTAATGGTTGATTAATGGTTGATTAATGGTGGCTGATGGTTATATAATGGTTTTTTATTTATAATGGTGATTAGCTGATAATCTGTTGAGATGTTTAGTTGGTGGCTCATTCGATTTAGGTTATAGCATGTTATAACTTTCACATGCGACTTAGTAAGTAGGTTATAATACTCTAATTGGTGGTTTCAACCCCTCTGAAACATATTAGTCAGATTGGATCATCATCCCAACTATTGGGAAAAATAAAAAAAAGTTCCAAACCACCAACCAGTAATGTATATAACCTTACTTAAACGATATAACCCTAGGGAAGAAAAAGTGGATGGAACCTAGTTGTCTCACTTGTAACTAGGGTTGTAATCTACTTAGTGAGATGAGCCACGAAGTATATAACAAATATACAATAAATTAAATGTCTGTGTATATAACTATAAGTCAAGTACTATATAAGGGTATGTATATTGATAGATATATAATGTAAATTAAATGAATACACCTATGGTATGTATACGATCAACTCTGTATACTGTAAAGATATTGCAAAGACAGCCGATGCAACTATAAAGTAAGTAATGTGGGAATGGCAAAATAAACTATCCCTAGTATTACCATTTTATGGCCCGTCGAAACCTGCCCAAAATGATAAGTTCATTATTGAGTTTACCACCTTGTATACATATATATATAACTAGCTAGATATACACTTAATGGGTTTTGTATAATTAACTATACTTGGATACGTATAGAAGCTGAATTCTATAGTTTAACGTAGAGATATCGCACTACTGGTCATTGTAAACCAACTTGTAACTGGGGGGCACGACCGCATATATAGTGTAAGTACACTAGATAAGTTATGAATTTACAAGCACAATATGTGTAACTATCCAATTTGTTCCTAATAATCATTACAAATACGATGTTCCTGTTGTGTTTCCTCATTTCCACACCACAAGGGCAATACCATGTAGGTGGACAGGATTCACTGCGGGAAGGTGGGCATCCAGACCATTCTTTCTTTTTGCCACCCCTGTGAAGAGGTCCCCCGACATTCATAAATACGATAGAATTCTGAAACAATAACTTGAATAGGATTGTACATACGATTATAACTATAGGGATCAGTAAGATTAACTATATTTGGAAAACTATTGTAGATCATGAATGGTAACTATAAGACTAACATAACTAGAATAAAACTATATATATATCATATATATATATATAAATATCTATTAAGCACAATTTCACATGTGTGGCTTTATGGGTTGGATATATCTATATCTAAAAATTATACTTTTGATAGCTATCATTCTAGCTAGCTGAGTTGGCGCAAATAACACCAAGAACTGTCGGCTTTATGATAAAAAAAGAGACTTGTTAGTAGGGATCAAAAAAAACATGTAACTGGGGGGGACACCCTGTACAATGACAATGATGACGATACTAAGAATTTACTACGAATATAATTGTCAGCAGTAGAAGCATCCTACCGAGCATCTAAGAAGTATCATGATACTAAACATTACTAATACGACAATCCCCAGCAGTAGCAAAGGAAGCAAAAACTGATATCAATGTGGATATGAATGGATCTTTAATGTAAATCAACATTAATGGTATATTGCACAATTGGGAATATTCATAAATGTCGATATTCCAATTTAAGTGAAGTGTATACTGTTTATCAAGGGATATTTCTTGATAAATCAGCAATACTATTTTCTTGAATGTTTGAGACTTATAGCTGGAAATAGGAATAAATTTAAGTATACGATCTATATCCAAGTTAATATTATTGCTGTGAATGTTAAGGCCATATAAATGGGAGTAATAATGGGGATATAAGTGGATATCAACATATCTGGGGAATGACAATAACAACGGTAATACCGACACAATAATGACAATAATGATGATGATGATGATGATGATGATGATGATGATAATGATAATTGTACATAACATTAAAACAATGTCTTTGCTTCTGACAACTAATAGTAATATGTAATAAAGGGAATTAGTATCTATTGTATACATATATAATCTATGGAACATGATCTAAAAAAATGACCAAACAAAACAACATATAACAATCAATCTAAACAACAAAAACAATGATAAGAACTTGATACCTAGATATCCCTAGCCTGAATGTTGTTGCGTGTTAAAAAAAAAAAACAAAACACAAAACACAACAGTCATCCATTGGATGAGACCCGCAGCCTCCATGGGATCCACCAGCGTTAGGCCATGAGGGAAGAAGGCTGCCCTGGGGAGAAAGTGCTAACTCCCAAACCCAACATGGCCTTGAGTGCAAAGAGTTACATATATATATATATAAGAATTATGTGTATATATATATGAATATGTCATTGTTGATATCATACGAATTCATATATGTTGATGTCATAATGCGTATGACAACAACATGCACCAATATGAAGAAGAAGAAGAAGAGGAAACATTATCACAATACTGATACACTAATAAACATCTTCAATATGAAGACTTTTCTGATGTCCGCCATTTCGGCAAGGTCCACTAGGGTGACTTGGAAATTGCAGTATGTTTAGACATGTCTTGTCCAACAAGACAGCATGTTTGAAGCATCCAAACATCGTAAAGCTATCTTTGGCACACCACACATTTGATTCACACATATTCACAGGGGGTACGGGCCAAAATTACCCTCTGGTCAGCAAACATGTCAAACATGGCCTGCTGGAAAATCCAGTCAGTCATAGAATGTCATAGATAATTTCCCCATAAACTAACATAGCTATGGAAAATCACCATGTTTCATGGGAAAATCCACTATAAATGGCCATTTTCAAAAGTTTTTTGTATGTTTACCAGAGGGTAACTTCCCCATAAAGGAAAAACACACACACTGAATTTTCAGGGCATTTCCCAGCCAGCAATGTTTTTTATGACCGGATCGTTTTTTTCCACACGTACCCAAAATGGACCCCCTTGACCCGACGAGTTGCGGAGTGGTCAACGAGAAAAAGCGGATGTGGGCCTGACAACAAGAAAACGCCTGGTCACATTCCGTTGGGAAAACATAGGAACACCATAGCCTGGACGCAAACGAAAGATTTGTCAGAAAGCACCCGGTACCCCAAAATCTGATGGTTCATCAAGGTTGGCCCCAGATGTTGCACAGAAGAGGCCGAAATCAAGACCCAGGGATCCACAGTCTTATCCTCAACAACCAACTTCTGAGTGGCCATGGTTCACCTCTGAATGGCCTAAGCTTGGGTGCGCATTGCCCCCAGTTGAAAACACACTACTCTGGTAGGGTTTTCCAGGCCAAGAAAAAACTCAAATTGCACATCCAACAGATTTTTCCACAAACCATCTCCAAAAATCAAGATCTATTGTAGGTGTTTCTCAACATGGCCCCCAAGTCCCAGCACAATCCCAAGACAGATGATTTGGAAAACGGAAAAAAAAACACCATCTCCATCCACACCATTCCACACCTGGATCATCCCCTGGTCATCCCGGTAGCTCTGGATGTGTTGATGCTCCGGGCTGATGGACTCCGCAAAGCGTGGCCTTCTGAGCCGCCACGAAGGTCACCATGGAGTTGCGCTGGTCGCTGCTGAGCCGGAAGAACTGGTCCTTGGATGAGAGAAATGGCCCCTCATCTTCCGGAAACCCGTCATCTTTGGGACAAAAATGTGGGAGAAACATGGGAAAGTATGAAAAAACATGTCAGACAACACTGTGGTAAAATCACGTGAAAAACCAACGTTTTTACGTTTGGTGAGGAGGGCAAAACATTGATTAAATAATTAAATACATTGAAAAAGTAACGGGAATTGCTTTGATGAAGTTTTTTTTCAATGAAAAGGCATTGCCAAACATTGGAATATACACTGTTTTACTGCCCACTCATAGTTCCCAAATGTTATCACCTACAGTTAACATCCTCCAATGTTCCAGGAAGACCAGGGCCATCTCTTTGGCAAAGTCATAGCGTTCCTCTTCGTAGACTTCCAGATCTGCCAGAGCCTCAACTTTGCTGCGGAGCGTGACGGCCAGGGTCACATTTTTGGAGCCCAGTGCAAGGTAGGGCGAAGTGGGCGAAGTGGGCGAAGTGGGCGAAGTGGGCGAAGTGGGCGAAGTGAGCTGGAAGAAGCTCACCTTGCACATCTCACCGTTCCTCAGTGTTAACTCGATTTCTGGGTGGGCTTCAGCTGATGGACTTCGGATTGAAAGTTTAAAGTGCAATACTCTTGAGATCATATGGGTTTGTCTGAAAATAGTGTACCCCTACACCCAATGGTTAATGATCATTATCCCTACTAAATGGCTATAATTGGGGGTATACCCCATTTTCAGACATACCCATATTTTCTGCACTTTACTACTCAAATATGGCTGGAAAAGTCCCCAGCAATACTTCGATATCATTTTCCCATTGATCAACCTCCATGTATAGTTGGATGAAATTCCTGAAGTCCGGCTGGTTGATTTCCTGTGTTTCTTGATTGTCATGGCCTGCAAGATATTATATGCAGATGTATTCATTCTTAAATCTATAATATGTATTTATAGTACACATTATATTATACATTATATATAATGTATATATAACATAATATATATATATATATAATTATATATAATATTAAAATATATATAATCTAATGTACAATATACAAACATATATGCAAACATAATATAATATAATATACTATAATAGAATATGATATGATATAATACAATATAATACAAAATAAGACAATATAATACATAATACTACAATATAATACAATACAATACAAAACAACATATTATATATATGATAAGATATGATATGATATGATATGATATGATATAATATGATATGATATGCTATGATATACTATAATATAACATAATTTGATATAATATAATATGATACAATATAGTGTACTATAATTTACATATATAGATATATATTATCATATATATTATTATATATAATATAGATATTATATATATATATATAACTGATATAATACTATATATACATGTAACCACATAGTTTCAATCCTCCATGGTTCTTAATGATTGTATCCCCAGGCCCCATGATGGCCGGGAAAAAAAAACACACCACAACAAAAAGCGTCTCTTTGGTCATGAAGACCAACTTCAGCTCGCTCAGCTCGCTGTCCGACATGGCACCTCTAACGGGACGACAATGGCTGGAGCAGGTTGGCTTTCCCAATGGTTAGCGACTCAAAATCATCAACATGTGGGTTTGAAAATAGGGTATACCCCCAGTTTAGGCCAACTTCATAGATTTTAATAGGGATAATGAATGATGATGATTGATCAATTTATGGTACCTTATTTTAAGACAACCCATGTGCAGTTTCCAATGACATTAAAGCTTGGAGGAATCTGGGCCGTGGTGTGTGGTTGAGCCACTCATCAAGTGGGTTGTCCACTGCAGTTGCGGGGATACAGCAGTTGGGTAGACATGTATTATTGGTTGGTGAGGGGAACTACATACCATGAACGATGATCAAATATTGACTTCAACTTCCAATCTCCCTAGCCTCCAACAAGCATCCATTTGGACAAATCTCGGCAAAACATCAGACGGTTTCCAACCTATTTTGATCAGAAATGTCTGCCCAAAACTGCGCCTCCCCTTCATGCCATGGCTCCCTCCCAGTCACCTGGCAAGGTCTGCAGGGCGCACAAGCGCGCGCCATGGCCCTGCCGTGCCAAGGGTCCGAACTTCTCTTCTGCGCTACCGAACTTCCGGAGGCCACTCAGTTCGCAAACCTCAAACAACTTGGGGATTTCTACCATAAAAAATTGGGATTTCACTGATTTCACCACCCAAAAAATGGGATTTCATGATTTCATTGTGGACAATGTCATGGGATGATCAGGATTGATGGTGAAGCCTGGCTGAAACATGCTGAAAGCCTGGGAGATCTATAGGATGGGTCAAAATTGAAGACGGCACATAGAAAATCCACCCCGCTGATAGATCGCTGATAGATCACTTCACTGGCACCATTTGTTTGGGTTGTCTTACACCATCTTACACCCCAAGTGCCATGTACCTATGGGTCAAAATGGCTCAAAATTGGGCAGAGGGTTTCGATAAGTGAGTCTCTATGCTTAGGCATCTTTAACCCAAAGACAGCTAGGAATATTTCAGCATTGTTTCTTGCAGCATGAAGCACCAACTGTTCCTGGTAAAATCATCCCCAAAGGCTCCAATATTGGTGCTGGTTGAGAACGAGATTCCCCTATTGGTTGTTGTGATCTTCCCCAGTATTGGGTAGTATAATTGCAAGAATCATTACTGAAATTACCATTTTTTTGGTATAATCCGTGTAATTTGTGCTGTGATTATCCCAATCAGGATTCCCCTATTGGTCAGTATGATCCCAATGGGTAATATGAATACTATAATGGTTGCTGCAGTATGGTTACTTATTATAAGTATTTAACAGCGTAGTGAAATGGTTCCCATATTAGTTGATATTATGGTGATTGCTATCATATGTCAGTATTTTATTACTTCCTATAAATATCATAATATCAAAATATCATTAGTAATATATATATATATACATAAATTGAACAAATATAGGAACTAATGATGCTAAAATGAGTTCAATCGATATAAAGTAATGGATGTTTGGAACTAATCCATAGGATCCGGTCCGGTGCTGGTATATAAAAACCTACAAAACTGGGTCATGTATTTATGGGGCAAGTCTGTTGGGATTCATATTCCAGCACCATGGATCCTATGGCAATGGAGATTCCAGGATCCTAAATTGGAGGTACCTACCATATAAGGCCTATATAAGGCCTATGTAAGGGGATATCCCCACAAAATATGGCCTTATATGGTACAGTACCTCCATTTTAGGATCCTGAAATTCCCATTGATATGGGTTAGTTCCAAACATTGAGTTCTTCTAATCCACATGGCCGAGGTGCCGTGGTCTCGTTGTGCTTGACCTCGGCATGGCCCCGTGGCAAGGCCTCCCAAAGGGCCACGTTGCGCGCGTAGGAGCGATCGGCACCGGCCTGGGACACGGGACGAGCAGCTTACCTCTCTCGGAGCTAACTGGAAGGTTGGGGTATATTAGGGTATATATAATATATGATGTGTATATAAATATAATATGCAATATATATATATATATATTATAATATAAAATGTATAGTACATATTATAAGATATATAAATGAATATATATATATATATAATATGTAATATATATATATATATATTATATTACATCATAATATATGGCTGAATTCTAATACGATTCACTAAGCTGAACATAGCTGACACCTGCGGCCATGGCCGGGGATTCCCGAATCCCAGTCCATCATTCCAGTGACGGAAAACAGTGAGGTCATCAATTTGACATAGCTATGGAAAGATGACCTCACTATGGAATGACATATGACATCTATGGAATTTTACCTTTCTAGGTCATATTTGACATAGCTATGGGACATCACCTCTAAAGAAAGGTAAAATCATCTATGGGTGGGCCGTTTTCCATAGCTATATGATGATAGATGATGATAGATGCTGATAGATGCTGGTAGATGGCCAATGGTGGATGATGATAGTTGATGACAGATGATGACAAATGATGATAGATGATGATACATGTAGATGTTCTAGATACCAGTAGCTGTAGCTGATATGTAGTGATAAGGATATCCGTGTTTGCCAGTTCCGAAAATTGAAAACCATGGGAAAACCATGGGAAAACCCATGGGAAAACCATGGGATGTTTCAGCCCCATCCCCACCTTGCTTGCCGGTTGTGAATCGATGATCGTCAGCGTGACCCCCGAGGGCAGGGTGTGGCTGCGTTGCACACGGCGCACTTCCTGCGTTCACCCAGGGATTTTTCATGGGGATAAAATAGGCTATATAATAAAATATTTATTAAAATATATAATATATATATACATATAATATAATATAATAATATACATATATAATATATATATATATATACATAATAAGTGTATATATATATACACATAAAATATGTATAGTTCTATATGTGGTTGTCTGCAAATGGGGTACATCGACCCCTTCGGTTTTTGCAAATTTACTACCGTGAAACCAATTATAAGTTACTGAATTTGGGAGTGCCCTACAACCCAGGCCCATCTGCAAATAAATAGAAACAAAGAAATTCCGATTTGGACATGGTTAAAAAGGGGCAGCCAACTCATCTCTGAGTTATAACACTTTTTCGTAGCAAATCATGTTTACTCGGATGATGATCCACGTGGAATAATCGGCGCAAAAACCAACTCTTGATATCCACCAGATTGACTTTACCAGAATATCATCTCACTGTGAAAACCACCGTATTTCATGATTTTCCCAAAGCCAACCATCATTGGAATCATGATGAGCTGTGTCCAGCTATTCCAGCTACAGATCCAAACAAATCACCATTTCGGAGGGGTCAAATCCCAAAAAATCCCATGAATCCACGCAACTGTGATCTATGTGATCTTCATAAAATCCCAAAAATACTACGCCACATTCATAGCTGAAGTTTATATCTCCCCACAAAACGCTTTTAAAACAACACTTCCCCTGTAGGACCTTGGAGCCCCGCAAGTCGGCTCGGCCCTGGGCGCTGCCACGGAGCCACTGTTCCACGGGTTCCACGGAGTCGCCTTTGCAAAGGGGGGCCCTGCGATCGCCGAAGAAGTCGCGCAGGGCGTCGTTGTCAGGCACCTGGAAGGGTCTCAATGGATTGAAGGGAAATCCTACCAAACACCTAAAATTCGGAAGTTTCCTGTAAATGTTCTCATCAATTCTGGGACGCAAAGGAGTTCAAGAACTGGAATGGATGTGGGTTCTACTAGACGATAGATTGTGCCTTATTCATCTAATATTTGAAGATCCAAACGAAAATGGCAAACACACATGAAACAGTTCAATCCCAGAAGAGAAATTACCGCATTGTAAATCAACTAGGTAGGGCCAAAACCAGGCAGCAACATTACACAATCTACTGATAACATCCTAGTATCTATCCATATAACCCTATCTGATATATCTATCTATCTATTCTATTCTAATCTAATCTATTCTATTCTAGTCTAATCTATTCTATTCTAATCTAATCTAATCTAATCTGTCTATCTATCTATTTATCTGTCTATCTGTCTATCTGTCCATCTGTCCATCTGTCCATCTGTCCATCTGTCCATCTGTCCATCTGTCCATCTGTCCATCTGTCCATCTGTCCATCTGTCCATCTGTCCATCTGTCCATCTGCCCATCTATCCATCTGTCCATCTGTCCATCTGTCCATCTGTCCATCTGTCCATCTGTCCATCTGTCCATCTGTCCATCTGTCCATCTATCCATCTATCCATCTATCTATCTATCTTATCTTATTTTATATATATATATATACAGTATATGATAATATATATATACACATGAATAGTTCCTATCTCATTCAAGCCAAGTTGCCACCACCTGACTCTTGCCCTGGCCACCAACCTGCCCGAACTTCCGCGCGTGCATTGCGTAGGAGCGCAGCTGGCAGGGCCACTCCACGGGCTCAGCCAAGGGCGCCTCGAAGGGCATCCAGTGTACCGTGAAGGCCTTACCACACAGGGCTGGGTAGAGCTCCAGGTTCTTCACGGCCAGCTGATCTGCCTGACGGGTGGCCGGCGGGTGTGATGTTGAAGGGTACAGGAAACCTGGAATCCCCACGACCAACGGGCCCAACAGACCAATGAAGCCAATGCTAAACCCTCTGGCGACGTCCTGGGAAAGGTATCTATCACATTCTATCACCGTGCGCACATCATGAACCCAGTCATTTACTCCAGAAAATATCACCTTTTGTCTTCAATCACCATCAACATTTTTTCAATGTTTTGGTTGGAAGGACAAAGCACAGGAGCCACCTACATGGAGGTTTCCAAAAACAGGGGTACCCCCAAATCATCCATTTATATAGATTTTCCATTAATTATAAACCATCCATTTTGGGGTACCCCATTTATGGAAACCCCTACATGTTATTCCTTGGGTTTCCTGTAAGTATTCATTGAAATCAGCCGATGCACCACTGGTTGATGTTTCAACCCATCCAACATGACGCAACGGGGGGTCATCCTCCAAGGATGGGACATGCAAAATATGTTTATTTATATATATATATATGTTTAAACACCTAGATCACGGGCTATATATATATATATGTGTATATGTATATCAATAATATATATATATGTATATTAAACGTATGTGTATATTTATAGTATAATTACGCGCAAACCCCCCAGTTCGCCCACACAACTTCTTAGGGATTTTGAAGGAATATAAATTCCGACCCCCGTTAAACTTTACATTCAGTTGGGAAGATCAACAAGGGTATTAGGAATATAAATAAATTCCCACCCAGGTTAAACTTTACATTCAATTGGGAAGATCAACAAAGGTAGTAGGAATATAAATAAATTCCCACCCCCGTTAAACTTTGCATTCATTGAAGATCTTCAATAAGGGTGTAATCGCCCACCCCCGTTAAACTGCTACATTCATTGAAGATCTTCAATAAGGGTTTAATTCTCCCACCCCCGTTAAACTTCTACATTCATTGAAGATCTTCAATAAGGGTTTAATTCTGCAACCCCCGTTAAACTGCTACATTCATTGAAGATCTTCAATAAGGGTTTAGTTCTCCCACCCCCGTTAAACTTCTACATTCATTGAAGATCTTCAATGAGGGTTTAAATCTCCCACCCCTGTTAAACTTCTACATTCATTGAAGATCTTCAATAAGGGTTTAGTTTTCCCACCCCGTTAAACTTCTACATTCATTGAAGATCTTCCATAAGGGTTTGATGATGATGATGATGATGATGGTGATGATGCTGATGATGATGATGATGATGATGACGATGTTGCTGTAGCATTACTCAAGCTGTGCGTTGCAAGATGAAAGCCATGATCATGGACATGTGCATTTTGTCTCACAAAACACAGTGTTTTTTTGATGTTCGGACACGTCGTCGATGTCGGCGCGGGCAAACTGAGGGGTTTTACCGTATAATTACTGTATGTTGCAATGACTCCTGTTGGTGTTGTTGTTGTTGTTGTTGTTGTTGTTCTTGTTCTTGTGGTTGTGGTCGTCGTCGTCGTCGTCGTCGCCGCAAAAGTTGAAACCCCCAAGTCCCAGGGGCTCAAAAACCCAATTTTCCCTGTGAACAATTACCATTTCTCGGTACCAGTAGCAGATTTCTGTTTTTGAGGCAAACCCACGTGAAACCATCAACCTTAACATCCCTGGGCAGTTGCTGAACTCCCACCACGTCATAAAAGTTTGGAAAGAAAAAACATCATCGTGAAAATCATGTGGTTGGTGGTGCACTAACCATCTTGAAAAATATGACTTAGTCAATGGGAAGGATGACATCCCATATATGAAATGGAACATGAACTATGTTCCAAACCACCAACCAGATCATGAAAATAATGGTTCACTATTGGATGGTCCCAATGTTCACCTGTTTTACAGACAAACCCTTGAGCTCCCATCGGCGATGCCTGCATTTCAAAGGCCTTTCCCAGTTCCACGCCATTCTTCTGGTAGCTCACCATCAGGTCCCCCGATCTGCTGCGAGAAACGCGGCACTGGAGGGTATCACCAGCACCGAAGGCTTCCTGAAGAAAGGCGTCCCTGAAAAACCCCTGTGTTGTCCCTGAAAAAACTGCTTGGTAACGGGATTCCCCTTCATGGATTAGGACAATCCCCAATATGTTGGATAGCATAACGGACATATAATGATCAACCAACAGGGGTTTTGAACACTGCTCAAATCGTGTTCAAACTTGTTTCCCCACCTGCCAGGTGAGGGTATCTCGATCTTAACACGTTTTAACCAAGGTGCAACTCCCTTCCTCCCTTCCTCCCTCCTTCCTTCACCTTCTTCCTTTACTTTCTTCGCCTTCTACTGCTGCTTGTCATGACCTCTGCCAGCTCGTCGGGACGGTGGACATGAACTTCTCTCTGGCATGTGTTTGGGTCCAGGCGGGGCCCACTGCATCCAGAGCTGGTGATATGGGGTTCGGGTACGGGCGTGGCCAGATAGACTGCCAGAATGAATGCCTGAAAAGAATGCCAGAATAGATGCCAGAAAGAATGTCAGATAGAATTCCAGATTATATAAATGCCAGAAAAAATGTCAGAAAAAAAACATGCCAGAAAGTACGTCACAATAGATGCAATGCAGATAGAATGCCAGAAAGAATGTCATGAGATAGAATGTCAGAGTCTGTGCCAGAAAGAATATCAAATAGAATGTCAGGAAATATATTCCATATTATAATATTATATATATATATATTATAATTATATATATAATATATTTATATGTGCATTATATACTGTATTTACTTTGAAATGCTATGTCAGAAACGATGTCCCATCGGACTAGGGATGATGATCCCATATTGACGTAAATCCTTAGACCAAAGCAGTGAGAAATATGATCAGATTAGTTAATTATTCTTGATAATGAGATATTATTAATTCTCAATAATAATAATACCAATGACTAGTAGTTATCATTCATCATTATGACCAACTGATAGATGATGATAGATGATTCCTCCGTCTTTAGGTCTCCCCAATCTCCGCAGCAAACGTGGCCTGTCAAAATTCGGGGATGTTGGACCCAGGCTACAGATGAGGCCCAACCAACAGGCTTCACATGGCCCCAACGTCACCCAACCCACCCTTAAAAAATCTGAGTTTCGCCATAATCCTCGAAGACTCCTCCATGGGATTTCCTAAGAAAGCGTCAATGATTCGTGGTGAATTCAGGCCGGTTGTGAAGCTCTGGAATTCCCAGAAAATCACAGGTCAATAAAGACCTCGACCTTCGGAATTCGGCATGGGATGATCCAGAAACCCAGGAATTTGGATGTTCAAACCAGGGTCCCAGGCGGTTACCCATACCCAATTGAAGGCATCAAACATTGTCCGCCATGCCCTAGACCTTGCTGAGGTGAATCAATCAAGGTTGGGAGGACTATCATTGACTATCCTCAGTGATCATCACAATACCCCCCTGAAAATCACCATGGATCATGAAACTCCAAGAGTTATCATGGGCAAGATGAAAATCCCGTGCTCCTCGAGTTCATATGTCAAAGACTCAAAATCGAAAGGGAACAAAACAACTCTAAAAATAGGATAATTACCCCAATTCCAGGTGAATTCTCGTGATATACTTTGAAATAGGTCCATCCACGTACCATTTTCAGCTCAAGAACAAATCAGTAAATCCTGCCCAAAATTTTGCTGCTAGGCATCTTGCCAGTGCCTCCATAGCCAAATCCTTGCAGATCGGTGCCCAGCTGATCGCTGTCCGAGTCTGCGGCGCAGACACCCAGCCGGACTAAGCCAGCGGAGATGGTGACGGTGAAGGAGCCTTGGAAGTTGTTTGGACCATGTTTTTCTTCGATTGGTTGGAACATCTACAGGACACCAATATGTTTACCATCAAATATAGGGGTTTCTTGTCAACATTTCCCGTCAACTTGTTTTTTCCATGATTTTCGGACCCAAGAATTGGGGATATCACCGAGAAGATGAAGATTCAAGCATCAGAAATGGGGATGGGGATGATGAACGCAAGCATTTTATGGGGATATGATGGGGATAGCATGGAGCTGCAATGAGGATTATATAACGATACAACGAACCCTTGCTGGTGGGATGGAAATAATTAGGATCGTAAAACTGGTTTTATTAACCACCATCAGTGATTCAACTGGGATATTTTCGAATTGTCATGATTCAACGAGCAAAATGGGGATGGAACCAACCATTTCGTGGAGATGTACTGTGGATATGTCGAGGAGACAATGGGATCATATAACCAGCAATATGATATTAATATGGATTTGTACAAGACTGGGAGATCTCTCCCTAGGATATGGCCAGGTTGATATAGGTAAAATATCCCGCAGCTAAAACTGATGATTAGCCATGGAATTAAAGGGGGTACGGGTACCTTCTTTCAGAAATGTTTGCGACAATTCGCTGACCCACAAACCAAGCAGTTTTTCCTGGACATTTCATCATCCACCCGAAATTTGTAAAACGTGTGTGCCAATCCCGGTTTTTTCCGGATTTTCCCAAAGGTTTCATGAGTAGATCACGATTCTTGGTAAATCCCTCTATTTCATGTGGAAAAAACTCTCAATTTTCGGTTGGTTGAAACCTCTTTTTGTTCAAATTTGGTTTAATCATAAAATAGAGGGATTTACCAAGAAAAAACAACTGCTTTGTTTGTTTATGTGTGTTTAATCCCTTCCTCTTTTGTTCGTCCCTCGCCTTCGCTGGGTCCCGGTGGAATTGCAGTCTCCAAGATGGTGCCCCGCCAAGCTTTGCTGCTGGAGGTCAAGAGATTGCCCTGCAGCGTTGGAGAAGCCGCGTAGAAATCACCCTCGGAGATCCCAAACAAGCCATGTATTCAGAAAGGTGCTGAAGGCCGTGAAGGCCTATGGGTTTGCGACCTGTACCAAAAAAAACAGTGCTTTGCCTAGCTTTGCCTATGGTCATCCCAAGTCGATGTTCATCTGTAGTTCCTTCTCCTTAACAATGACTCCCCAGAAACCTGGATATTTGTTGATGGAGCAATGGAGCCCTTTAATAAAGGGCTTGGATTACACGATGGCAATGGAAAGCGACATTTTTTACAATCCTTTACACATCCACTGGGAAACAAAGTCATCCCCACGGAAGATTTACCACCAATGGCAAGTGTAAGGGCAACTGTCTTTCTCAACCATAAAATATTCCAGTGGCGTCCTCATTTTTTGGGATTAACTAGTAAGATTTAATTAATAAGATTTCACTGCGCGACTACCATCAAGGTCACCAAATGTGTACCGGAAACCCAACATGCTTTGTAATTTCCCATAGGATCCATGGTGCTGCTATATATGGTAACATGGATCCCATCAATATACCCCAAATGTTAGCATATATACCAGCACCATGGATCCTATGGGTTTGAACATCCTCAACTTCCTCAACGATGACTTCCCGTTAGTGAAACCTCTCCCAGGGTCAATGATTGACACCGCAGGGCTTTGTCAAATCACCCAGTCCCATTAATGCGAACCATGGTGCTGGAATATGAATCCCAACATTTGCCCCAAAAATCACCCAGTTTTGGAGGTAAATATACCAGCACCATGGTTCGCATTAATGGGAGTCCCAAAATGACCTCGATCCGGAGTCCTGCTTTGGGTCTCCATCCCATGCTGAACCCGCGGCGCCGCGGCTGGAGATGTGATACGTTGTGGTCGGTTAACCGAGGCTTCACCGATAGAGCTATGGGACAAGACTTTACAAAGATCATGGGGAATAAGCTGCAAAGAACATGGATCATCATGGATCTACAATGATCTACATCACTTTCCTACGTTGCAGTTGGGTTTTAATTTGGAGAAAGGAAACACCAAAGCTTGGTAGATACCCTCTGGTTATTTAACATAGCCATGGTATAGATGGCCCATAGAAATAGATGGTTTACCTCTTAAAAATGGTGGATCTTTCCATGGCAAACTGTTAGTCATAACCAGATGGTACCTCTGACAACTCCTGTCACTGCGTCCAGATCTTGCACGTCTCTACAGGGTCGAAGTCTAAAGCCATGGGTGGCAGGAGGCTGGTGGCACCAGTCTGAGAAGACATCTGTGGGTCAAACTCACAATTAATATGGCTTTGTCCAAAAATGCGGGATACTTTCTATCCCATAGGATCCATGGTGCTGCTATATATGGTAACATGGATCCCATCAATATACCCCAAATGTTAGCATATATATATATACCAGCACCATGTAAACTATGGGTATAGTAATCAAACATGGCTAGCTCGGAAATCCCGGGACTCAGAGAAAGGCATCGGTTCTTTTCTGCGAACATCATCCAACTAACTGATGGAAAACACACGAATAATTATACCCGAATGCCTCAGCGAAGGATTTTGAGGAACCCATTTATCCCACTTGATGTGAAGCGTCGTAGCGAAGCTTCAGTCACATAAGGAGTGACTGGCTGCTTCACTATTCCGCGCTCTGCTACAGGAGTGGACATCTCTGAAATGTTGAGCTTACAAAGTTCAGAAGCACCAATGATCGATGGTCAATGATTATCTCTTGGTCAAAGGGCGTCAAATCTTGACCACACTCACATGATGACAGCTGGCCTGCGCAGAAGACGGAGTCCAGAGGTGCTTGGTATGGGCACGACCTGAGACAAAAAGCAGACGTGGCCATGGAAAAATGAAAAGGTACCTTCTGGTAATTTAACATAGCTATTGAAAATTGCTATTTATAGTGGATTTTCCCATTAAAAATTGTGATTTTCCATAGTTATGTTAGTTTACCAGAGGGTGCCCTGGTACCCCGCATGATTCATCAGCATTTTCCCACTAAAATCATGTAAATCTCCAGCAGTTCAAAGATTTCAAAGGCAGAGTTGGATTGCTGCCCTTTGGGCACATTCAAAAATATATTAGCAAACAAAGTGCGTCCACGTCCATGGGAAATAAGTTCAAACATCTTGAGATATATATATATATATATAATTTGAGTTTTGTGCCATTGCTCTTCCACTTGCCCACAGATTGAACATGCGACCCAAGTTTTGTCTGATCTAGAAAACGTATCGAACATTATCGAACAGTATTGGCTGAGGGGCACCAAGTTTATGTCTTGGAGATCATGAATAGGCGTGAAGAAGCCATGCTTAACTCGACTATGTGTTTCGCTTTTATGAAGCTTCATCTTTTTATATGGTTTTTCTTGGCCCGCTTTACGTTCCCCAAATGTTTGCTGCCCCCACGGTGGTGTTGACAGTCCGCTGCATACCTCCGTGCCGATCTGGGATGCTCACGGCATCACGGTACTGTGCATCCCAATGGATCGGAGATAAATTCATCACCCATATGCGAACCATGGTGCTGGAATATGAATCCCATCATTTACCCCATTTTTATGGCACAGTTTTGTAGGTAAATATACTATACATATCTATACATGGAGCATATGGGATGTCTTGCTACTGAACGTCCCAATGATTTCGGGGATCACTGCTGGGAGTCTGACAGATCGTCAGATTTCTCGTCAGATTGGTATCGCTGGAAGTCTGGAACCCCATGGAACAATCCAGTCCCATAGGATCCATGGTGCTGCTATAATCTGCTATATATGGTAACATTTACCATCGATATACCCCAAATGTTAGCATATATACCATACATGGATCCTATGGGAGTGATGCTTCCCCAATCCAATCACCATGCCCCAGCCTCGAACAAGGTCACATTGGAGATTATACCCTGAGATGATAAGGGCGAAGTCACAAAAAGCGGCTGAATTGCAACAGTCCCATGATGTGTCAAAAATACACCAGTGACAAACCGTGCACTTTTATTATTGATTAAATATTATATAGGATGTGCATTTACATATTATATATACTGAAGTGAAAACTCGTGCAAATTTTATCCTACATCTGATCTCGTCAGGGTGCTCCAGTGCTCGGACCCCTGCTTCTGAAAGTCACAAACTTATCACGAACAGGAAATGCTATACAAATTTCGCGATAATAGGGTACCCATCCACATTTTGGGAGTGAATAAATATTGAATGAACTTTGAGCCACAGCATGGTCTCATTAAAATCATTTAAAATCATAGTTAACAACATTCAATCTTCCAAGATACATGTTTTTCATTGTTTTTCAAGGTATATAAATCTTCAATGAACTTCAGATTCACCAAGAAATAAAGGGAACTTCATGACATCCGAGCCGCCAGGGCCATCTGAGGCAACTCAGCCTGGCGGTGACCCATAGGATCCATGTATGGTATATAGGCTAACATGACTGGGGTATATTGATGGTAAATATATGGTAAATGTTAGCATAGAAAAAGCAGCACCATGGATCCGTCATGGGTGATAGTGTATGTATATGAATGTATATGTGCATTGAAACATATTATAATCGTTTATAATATATGTCTTACACTGAAAACGATCAGCGCACCATCTGGGTTAGAGTGGGGTCCCTCATTTTGAAGCAAGGTTTTGAACCCTCTGCGGTTATGTCGTTCTGGATCGTTCTGGGCCCGGCCTGGCCCCAATCTACATGACAGCCTCTTTCACCCTCATCTCAGTGTGCTGAATTGGCAAACCTCTTCTTAGTTAGTCAGCCCCACCTACCAGCGCAACAACCCTGGTGAATCTTTTTGCACTGTCCTTGCATGAAACTTTTCGACATGGACCTCGTTGTCAACCAGTGCCTTAAGTCAAGCTGGCCGAGCAACGCTCAACCTGGGATTATGCTGAAACCTCGTTAAAACACTACAGTTCTTCATTCTTGAACGATTCAAAGCTCCCTTTTTTGTTGCGTTTCGCCACCCCATACCTCAAATATCCTCAAATGAAGGGTTTCATCACCAATCAGATGTGTCATCATATTGGTCATCGTCAGTTGATCACTTCTACACCAGGTCAGTGCGTCCGCAACGGAGGTCTCAGCAGACCCGAGTTTTTTTATAGTTTTTTTGGTCCCGACCGTGGAGACCGGGCCGTGTCATGAAAATCATTTTTGCCCAGTGGCTGTGCTGGGTGTTTCGCAGTCCCATGATGGATGTCTGGTGTTTTCTTCACGACCCATGAACGACCCAACACCCAGAACTTTGCGAATGGATCATCTCACTTAAATAAGATGGGCATTCAAAAAACAATGGATACCATCTGGCACTCTGGCATCATATCTTACTGTATCTGGCAATGGAATATATAAATATAAACTTATGGTGAATTAAGTGTCGGAACGTCATGGGTCCCCATTTTATAGAGATAAAACGCCGGGGTACATCCCCCCAACAGGGTCCTCTATAAAATTATGATGTATATGTATTGCATATAATTAATACATGTGTTTTTCTTGAACATATCTGAGACTCAATCTACGTCTACATGTTTGCACCAATGGAATAATATGCCATTGTCAGGTTACCAGAGGCCTTAAATGGCTCCCACTGGCGTCCGGCAATTTGCAGGACCCCAAGTCGACTTAAGGGTGGGCCATCTGGGGGGTCTCCATTCTCCAAGTCTCATAAGATCTCTCTTATACCTAAGACAAATGACATAAACATTTTATAAGATCTTATAAGTATTAGTCTATAAACACTATATAGTATAAGTATAGTATAATTTACAAATATTCTTATTATAAATGACATTATGAATTAGCCGGTGTCAATGACACTTAATATAGTTAATAATTTCTTCCTGCACTGCCACTGGATTTTTAAATCCACCTGAGTGGGAGTTCCGGGCTGAACACGGGCTGGCACACAGCTGTGATCTTTAGATAGGTGTACGGCCACATCACCTATATATATATATATCAACTAAGTATACATATGTAAGGCGGGGTTTACAATCCCAGTATATCCCAGTAATATCAACACAGGATTTTGACAACCCCCCAGTTTATTCATAGGAAGTACCAGTTTTAATAGTAATGTCTATTTTGGGGTAACCCCACAATTATTTGTCAGGATTCATCAATCTGGGATTGACATTAAAGTACTAACCTCAGTCATGGGTTCATTCATATAACCCCATTAGAAGATCTGGTGGTAGCTTCATGAACGATTCTTTGCCCCAATGGTGTTGGGGATGTTCTCCCTAGCTGCCCTTGACTCTCAACTTTCCTCCGGGCAAATTACGTGCAACTCACATCCGGAACAAGGCCATTCCGTGCTGGTTTCCCTTACGAATCATCATTTTCAGTGAGGTCGGCTCGGTTGCGAGTGATTTGCTCAAGCTGGGTGCCACCAATTCTACCAACCAAGCGAAAAACACAGAGCTGCGCTGCGAGAGCTGGGCGATTTCTTGGTCTCTTGAGGCCACCCGGCTCCCGGGCTCGGTGCGGAGGATTTTTCACGCTGAATCCACTAGCCATGGCCATGGCCCATTTCTAGATCGTTTACCATGATTTACTTATTAAAAATGATGTTTTCTTTTTTTTATAGGGTGCACCAAACATCTGGGATCCATCCAGCAGTTATAACAGTTAAACCCTTCAAGCATCCACCATTTCATGAGATCACCAGAGATATCTTCAGAGAGTACTGGGAGTATCCTTGATATTTTTCAGGCGCTGATGCCCGCAAGAAAAAACCATCAAATGGTGCCACCCAAACCCAGTGGAGGGAACCAAATTGATCTTCCCTCATGATGAAATCATGGTGATGCAAAAATTATTCTCCCCATTGCCCATGACGGATCCTTTTTCGGTGCTGCGAAAAAAATGGTGTGCCATGGATCCCATCAAGATTAACCCCAGTCATGTTAGCATATATACCAGCACCAGCCGGATCCGTCATATGATCCGTCATGGGTTGGATTTCAGGGGTAAATCGGTAAATACATAGCCCATTTTCCCCATTTTCCTGACAGTCACCCAGGGTCTGCATCCCCGAGCTCGGATGCAGCGAGTCACGGCACCTCCAGATATCGCGGCTTGGGGACGGTGAAATCAATGGGAAAAGCAGTGGATTTTGGAGCCGAAAATCTGAAGAAAACAGACCAGGAGTACCCAAAGAGGTGGGTGATTCACATTTTGAACATAGCAATTGACTGGAATTCAATTGCTGCATATTGCTGCTATATGATGCTATATGATCCACTCCGGTGAACGTGCTTAGGATCTTAGGTACCTTTGCAAACGCCTCGTCGATTCAACTCATTTGCAAATCTGAAAAGATTCCGGGGACTTCCCTGGAGCTACCAACCAGCGTTGCTCAGTTTCGAACCAACAGATCGATTGCAAGTTTGCACAGAGCTTCCCAAAATGTCCACAGCTTCCCCATGTTTCGCCAGCGTTGCGACGTCACCGTCCCGTTCAGCGTCCCTTTCGCAGCGACGACCCGTTGTGACGACGTCAGTCGGTGGGTCCAGGGAAGAGCCACTGCCACGTCTGATCCTCGTGGGTCTCAACTCCTCGGGCCGCACGGAGGTCGTGTCTCAGAGACTCGATGGAACCGTTCAGGCCATCAATCCTTGGTGAACCCAGATCCAGGTGATCAAATGATAAATAGGCAGGAAGGATCTGGAAGGATCTGGAAGGATCTGGTAACTTCTTCAGAAAATTCGATTTTTGGCTTTTCGATGAGGGGAAGATGAAAGTTTCACGAGGAACATGACCAAAAATGGAGGATTGATGACCGCAGTCTTCACCAATGATACCCATGCAACACGGACGCCTGCCCGGTGCTTCCAAAGTGTATGGATTACCGTAGCCACTAGTTGAAATCTTAACAAGAAAATGGTGGATCACCGACTCATTATACATGTCGAAGTGACGACTAGTCATCGCTTATACATGCTGAAAAACAAGAAAAGCTTGGTTCCAAATGCATTGGTTGCGGGTTAACAACCCAACCATCAGCCGTAAACAATCCAACTCGACGCTTTCTGGTTTCGACATATATCAGTTGGAGCGTTGTCATATAGTCCTTTGATCCATCGGTCACGTAAATACAACATGCTGCAAGGTAACTCTCATACAGTGATGAGCCCCTTACAGCCTCCATATGGGAAATTTCCCATTGCCAACCATGTTTTGGTTGTATCATGAGCCCCTTCTGAAGCGATCCCCATATCCGAACACACTGAGTGACACGCCACACCAAGGAACGCTTCGCAGATCTCATCTTCGAGTTCCTCAAGGGTCTTGATGGTGTCATGCTCATCCTCACAGGATCAAAATGCGGTCGGGCAAAGACACAAGGTCGGTGTTCATCTACCCATGACGGATCCTTACGGTGCTGCTATATATGGTGTGCCATGGATCCCATCAATATACCCCCAATGTTAGCATATATACCATACATGGATCCTATGGGCTATGAAATCGAAACTATGGCATTTATCAACAAACTAGTCTGAAGCACTGACAACCAGTATAGTGAGTATCTTCGCTGAAAGGTCTCTGGTTCGTGTTGCCAACTATACTCTTTGACACACCCCAAAATAGCTTCAGTACTCATTCTCCAACAACCCTTTCAATAGTTCCCACCAGTTGCAAAATATGCGTACAACCCAGTAATCAAACGCGGCAATGGAAAATTTGCTATAAATTAAGATAATTAAGGTTTTAATGGAAAATTCAACATACTACGTATATCAAAGTGCATTTTCCATTGCCATGTTTGATTCCCGGAGGTAAAAAAAAATGAAACCAAAGTTCTGCTGCATCATTTTTCAATTCTCTATATTTGATTCTGGTTTGCCCTTCATTGAAGCTTGGAATCCCCAAAGTCGAGGGTCTGTCGTCTGGTGGTTTTCCAGCCTTTTCAATGATGGCATGGGTATTCTTATGTTTGCTTCAATAAATTCCAGGCTTTCCTGATGACAAAAAACCGCCCTTGCCCAACCATTTTTTGGTAGACTCTCCACTCTTTGGTTGAATCACTCTGGTTGGCAAAATCCCCAGCAGGAACCACCCCCCCATCAAGGGATATACCTATATCTATATACATACATATGATTATGTGTATGTATATTAATGTGCTGTACGCATTGTATACATACATGTTTCAGAAACATTCTAGTGGACATACCTTAATTGCCAATCATCAACGAGTAAAAACGAGCTCCATTTTTTTCATCATGTAGTTGGGCAACTCAATTTGTAGCTCCGTGGCTCCCCCCATGTGTTCCTGAAAAAAAAATGGTAACCATACTTGGGGTTGCAGTTCCAGTACAGTGATAAGATGTGATAAGTGGATATATCCCAACGGAGGCTACAGATAGCCAGGCCAAAAAAAGGCCAAAATAGGCTATATCCCCATGACATAGTATTGATATCATTGATACCCTCTGGTCAAAGGAAGTTGGGAAGCAATTTCCGAGTTACGAATGACTTTTTACTTGGTGCAATTGACTATGATGAAGGGTGGTAGATCCTGTAACAATACATAATGTACCAATACATCACAAACCAATAAGAAGCAATGAAATTGACCTTGAGGAAGGGTGGTAGATCATATAACAATACATAATATAACAATACATAATGTACCAACACATAACAAAAGAATAAGAAGCTATGAAATTGACCTTGAGGAAGTGATGATGAAGGGGAGTGGTGACGAAGGGAAGTGGTGAGGAAGGGAAGTGGTGAAGAAGGGAAGTGGTGACGAAGGGAAGCGGTGAAGAAGGGAAGTGATGATGAAGGGGAGTGGTGACGAAGGGAAGTGGTGACGAAGGGAAGTGATGATGAAGGGGAGTGGTGACGAAGGGAAGTGGTGAAGAAGGGAAGTGGTGACGAAGGGAAGTGGTGACGAAGGGAAGTGGTGACGAAGGGAAGTGGTGACGAGGGAAGTGGTGACGAAGGGAAGTGGAGGAAGGGAAGCGCTGACGAAGGGAGGTGGTGACGATGGGAAGTGACGATGGGAAGTGGTGAGGAAGGGAAGTGGTGAGTTGGGGAGGAAGCCGGAGCACGAAACCTTGTGTTTTTCCGTGTAAAGTGGCTGCAGGCGACGATGAAAGGTACCTCGTGTGTGCGACGGGTGCGGCTGCGGTCGGTTTATCGTTTTTTTTTGCCGCAGTGTCACGGTGGCTTCAAGCTGCTTTGGGTGTGGTTGTGTGTGCGTAGTTATAGGGTGTTTTGGAATCTGGTTGCAGATCGCAGCCCATTGGAATGGCTGCATGATGTTGCATGGGTTATGTTTTGGGGAGGAAGCCGGAGCACGAAACCTTGTGTTTTTCCGTGTAAAGTGGCTGCAGGCGACGATGAAAGGTACCTCGTGTGTGCGACGGGTGCGGCTGCGGTCGGTTTATCGTTTTTTTTTGCCGCAGTGTAACGGTGGCTTCAAGCTGCTTTGGGTGTGCTTGTGTGTGCGTAGTTATAGGGTGTTTTGGAATCTGTGGTTGCAGATCCATTGGAATGGCTGCATGATGTTGCATGGGCTATGTTTTGGGGAGGAAGCCGGAGCACGAAACCTTGTGTTTTTCCGTGTAAAGTGGCTGCAGGCGACGATGAAAGGTACCTCGTCTGTGCGGCGGGTGCGGCTGCGGTCGGTTTGTCGTTTTTTTTTTGCCGCAGTGTAACGGTGGCTTCAAGCTGCTTTGGGTGTGGTGTGTGTGCGTAGTTATAGGGTGTTTTGGAATCTGTGCTTGCAGATCGCATTGGAATGGCTGCATGATGTTGCAAGGGTTCTGTTTTGGGGAGGAAGCCGGAGCACGAAACCTTGTGTTTTTCCGTGTAAAGTGGCTGCAGGCGACGATGAAAGGTACCTCGTCTGTGCGGCGGGTGCGGCTGCGGTCGGTTTATCGTTTTTTTTTGCCGCAGTGTAACGGTGGCTTCAAGCTGCTTTGGGTGCGCTTGTGTGTGCGTAGTTATAGGGTGTTTTGGAATCTCCGGTTGCAGATCGCATTGGAATGGCTGCATGATGTTGCAAGGGCTCTGTTTTGGGGAGGAAGCCGGAGCACGAAACCTTGTGTTTTTCCGTGTAAAGTGGCTGCAGGCGACGATGAAAGGTACCTCGTGTGTGCGATGGGTGCGGCTGCGGTCGTTTTGTGCGCGAATTGTTCCTCCTATATATGTGTTTTGCAACGAGTGGTTGTGTCTGTGTGCGTAGTTCCATGCGGTTCTTGAATCTCTAGTTGCAGATTGCATTGGAATGGCTGCTTCATTGTCGTCATTGGATGTTGCCACGTCCTTAGATAGGTGCAGGTTTGCTACGGGATGCTGCGAAACGCATTGTAGTGGCTGCGTCAAGGTTGCTCGGTGCTGCGGCTGCATGCGTAATACTATTGTCTTTTGCAGCTGAAGATCGTAAATCGTATTGGAACGGCTGCATCAAGGCTGCGAAAGTGAATTGTCAGCAGATTTTCTCAATTTTGGCGCTAATAATTTTCCTTTTAAAATTCCTTTTAAAAAGTGCTTCAAAATCGTCTTTTTGTCGCTTTGGCGTCGAGATCCGGTTTTGGAGCTGCAATTTCCGACGCCATTGCGCGTAGTTCTATTGTGTTTTGCAACTCAGTCTCTGCAGATCGCATTGTAGTGGCTGCGTCAAGGTTGCTTGGTGCAGCGGCTGCATGCGTAATACTATTGTCTTTTGCAGCTGAAGATCGTAAATCGTATTGGAACGGCTGCATCAAGGCTGCGAAAGTGATTTGTCAGCAGATTTTCTCAATTTTGGCGCTAATAATTTTCCTTTTAAAATTCCTTTTAAAAAGTGCTTCAAAATCGTCTTTTTGTCGCTTTGGCGTCGAGATCCGGTTTTGGAGCTGCAATTTCCGACGCCATTGCACGTAGTTCTATTGTGTTTTGCAACTCAGTCTCTGCAGATCGCATTGTAGTGGCTGCGTCAAGGTTGCTTGGTGCAGCGGCTGCATGCGTAATACTATTGTCTTTTGCAGCTGAAGATCGTAAATCGTATTGGAATGGCTGCATCAAGGCTGCGAAAGTGATTTGTCAGCAGATTTTCTCAATTTTGGTGCAATGTGAAGTGTGAGGAAAGTGTTTGCATTCTACCGGGGTCGCGCGCAGGTCATGTTCTTGGACAGCAACACTGCAACAGCTTCGCACAAAGCACGCACGCACGGGCCTGGCTGGCGCACGGCGCATGCAAGTTCCTTAGTAGTAGTACTGGGAAGTGATTCATGAAAGCTTAGGTGACATATGAGAAGAGATGAGATGAGAAGAGATGAGCTGGGATAAGGTGAGAAGAGCTCAGATGAGATGAAGTGTGGAGTGTGAAGAGTGCAGTGTGAAGTGTGGGGCGTGAAGAGTGCAGTGTGAAGTGTGGAGTGTGAAGTGTGAAGTGTGAAGTGTGAAGTGTGAAGTGTGGACTGTGATGTGTGAAGTGTGGAGTGTGAAGTGTGGAGTGTGAAGTGTGAAGTGTTGAGTGGGAAGCGTGCAGTGAAGTGTGAAGTGTGGATTGGGAAGAGTGCAGTGTGAAGTGAGAAGTGTGGAGTGTGAAGTGTGACTGTCAAGTGTGAAGTGTCAAGTGTGTGACATGTGAAACACGACACCAGTTTCGCAGAGTGCACGCACGCACGGGCTTGGCTGGCGCACGGCGCATGCAAGTTCTATAGATGAGAAAGGTCTTATATATATCTTTAAGGCAACTTCCGCCCCGCCTCGTGCGGGTACTACTGGTAAACGTTTACATAACTATGGAAAATCACCATGTTCAATGGGTAAATCCACTATTTCGACTGGGTCATGTTCAATAGCGAACTGTGAATGTCATTACCAGAGTGTATCCCATGGTTTTTTCGAGTGAAGCCTCCAGGAGTTCCGTGTTTTTTCTGGTGAAAAATCCCACCTTCCACAGGTCGCACTGTGCTGCAATGACCTCCCTGGAGCGCGCTTCGCCGCGGGCCAACATGATGCCCTGCGCGACGTGACGTGGACTTAGTGGATACCGACCTCGTGGATACAACTAGTGGATATCCCATGGATAAAATTCATGATAAAATTCATGATTTCTTCGATCTTTTTTGGGGGTACTATAGGATTTTCTAAGGGTGGGAGATGTGTTTTTTATATATGATGTTAGTGGGGTTAACCTGGTAGTGAGTCACATGGCTTGCTGGAAAATGCCCATGGCTTGCTATTTCGATGACTTCCCCAGCTGTACAGCTCCCTGCTGGGATTTTGAATTGCCATCTGCCATCTTTGAGGGTACCGAATCTGAAATCTGATTGTAGCCAATGCATCCATCTGGTCCATGTGTCATAATCTTGGGATAAATATATGTAATTATATATATATATATATGTACTGCTGGTATAATATATATATATATATATAAATATGTATGTGGTGCTATAAATTGGTACATGTTCGTGTCGCATCCGTTTTTGCAGGTCTATACATGGTGGTGATTTCATCCATAGTGCCATAGTCGTGGGGGATATAATCCCATCTCCAGTACTAAACCAGGATTTCCTTTCGACATGTAATATTTGGAGAATGGATTGTTTGTCTGGCAATTTTACCTTTTGAAGTGGCAAAGGCAGTTTGGAACTGGGAAAGGCGGGTCATAAACCTACTCATGGAACATGTGTGAATTGCCATGAATTGGCCTTGGCGGTACATTTCCAAAATTGTCCAAGTTCAGACTTTACGCCAGTTCAATTTTCGTTTCGAGCAAATCATTTCAACACAAACAAGAAGGCGCCAGTCTCAGTCAGGCAGTGAACCATGCAGGGAACAAAAACCTTAGAGTTGGTCCAAACTATCCAATATTTCCATCTGAAAGGTGTTTTCTTCACAATTCTGCAAAGAAAACTCCAGCAGAACCACCACCAAAACATATGTGCCATGCTGCCATGCTCAATCAAATCGTAGTATCCCACCATCATCACTGGGATTCCCCAATGGGTCTGGAGTGGTATTACTATGGTACCCATCGTCGTCGAAAGGATGACCACGACCTCTCCGGTTCGCCTCTAAAAACTCCTCGGAGTCTAAGGTGCCAGAGTTGTTGTAGTCAAGGACATCAAATAAGGCCTCCGCCTGTCGCACATCGATCTGCACCTGCGCCAGGCCAGGCCATTTGGCTGGCCCTCTATCAAGGATCGGACTCTCGCTGCGAAACCAAAAAAAGGTCGCACAAAGTTTGTCCTATCTCACACAAAATTGGTTCTCCAAAAAATGTTGTTTTTTTCTAATGTTTTTAATCATTCAACATCTGGAAACATCAATGTATCAAACATGTACCACTATGTACCCCTCCGATACCTCCGGCAATCTAATGTGACAATGTTTGAACCGCAAATGTTGTTTTAGCATTCAATGCAAAGTTCAAACCAACAAAAAACATACAATTTTGGTAAACACTATGGTTTCACCATTAAAAAAACATGTTTTCACCCTTAAAAAAACGATGGTGAAATTGGGGTTCCACAGTGTGGAAAAGCCATTGGTTTAACCGCCTCGTGCATGAGCTGCATCACGGAGGGCATGTCCATGGCCGTTAAGAAGTCCTGGCCATGGCGCCGGGATCAAGGTGGGTAATGTTGGTAATCAAAATGGTGGTTAAATGGTCATTTATAGTGATTAATATAGTGATTAAAATAGTGATTAAAATAGTGATTAATATAGTGATTAATATAGTGATTAATATAGTGATTGACATAGTGATTAATATAGTGATTAATATAATGATTAATATAGTGATTAATATATATATATAGAGTGATTAATATAGTGATTAATATATATATATATATAGTGATTAATAGTGATGAATAATGGCTAATGATGGTTCATGATGGTTCATGATGGTTAATAATCCATATGGGGGTTTCCATAAATCGGGGGATCCCCAATAGCTGGATGGTTTATACATAATGGAACATCCCAATCTAAAATGGATGATAACTGGGGGTACCCATGACTCAGGAAACCTCCATGAGGGGGGATTGAGAATTAATTGTTAATAAATCATTGTGAATAATGATGATTAAAAAAAAACATCTAGTGTTTATTGGTAGATAAATAACTATAGTCATAGTGTGAATAATATGGCTTGCCACTACTAGTAATAGTAATGGATTAATAACTAGGTAACATTAGGATTCTGCCAAACCCCACCATTCAATATTACTAGGGGGATGCCAATGTTAATGATAGTTAAGTGAATATAAACAATGTTAATAATGGTAACACTGATATAAAGTACTATTGAACCTCAGGATTATTATGTTGACCCAATTTGTTAATAGGGGAATACTAATGTTAATAGTGCTTTAGAACACTATTTTGGGGTACCCCCCAATAAAGAGTCAGAGTTGATTAATCCAAGGTTGGCTTTACTTGGCTATGCAACATGCTGGGCTTATCAAACAATGGCGGTCGAATGAGGAACAGACCCTCTGGTTATTTCACAGCAAGGCTACACTTGGGAAGTCATGGCCCCATTTAGTTCGGGTAAAAAAAATGATTCAGGGAACCTAAAGCTGGTGATGTTTCATAGCTACTTAAAGTTACCAAAGGGTAATTGATCTTTTGCCAGGGATGATTATGGATTCTTTCCTGAGACTCTGAAGTTGGTTCATATGCCCCATTATGTCAGTAAGTGTATAACCATGTCTCCATATGATGCAGGTTATATCATATCTCATAATATACCGCCTCCATGTTCAACCCAGAAGCAAGGATTCAATTCTGTTGCTTTCATTTTAAGTATTCTCCACATCTCTTTTAGATATTCCCACAGGGATCCAGTTATGATAGTTATTTGGCAATGATACTAGGCATTATTAAGCTAAGTAGCAATTCATTATTTGATGAACAACACACATAATTAATACATTTCCTAAATAATGCAACATATGAGTACATTGATGATTCGATGATGAAATTGGTAGTAATGATGATATTCAACATGGATGATATATACATATATATATATTAATGTAAAACACACTAATGTTCTATGAATGTTCCGAACACAGCATCAAGAAAATATGAATATCGTATAGAATGTGTATACATATACATACATATATTGGGTCTATGTAAATTGAGCCTCAGCTGACCCACCAAAAATGTTTTTTCTAGGAAACAATTTGTGGTGTAGTTACCCGTGTGTATGGGTCAATTGGGGGTCCACGTGTATCTTGCATACGTGTATGTATAGTTCTACATGCAACTCCATGAGAATATATGTGTAAATGTGCTTTGTATCAACTTATCAACCTCTACTCCACTCCCAAGCACTGGTAGCTTGTACCTTTACCAGCCAGTCATACCATCCCCATCTGAATCTACCAAGTGGTCGCAGTACCATGAAGGATTCCAACCATGAATTCAGGCTGGGGCAGCCCCGAAAAGTCAGTCAGTCATTTTTTTCGCGGTGGTGCCATGGCACATTGCATGATCCATGGTGCCCCAGAAAAGATATCTGTTGTTTTTCTTAATGACCTTTTTCTGGCCTCGTGGAGAAATGGCCGATTTTGCGAAGACTTCACCATGGTCATCAAGACTGGATGGCAGATTATGTGTTTGACAAAAGGGATGGAAGGTACCCTATAGGTCAGGCAAGGTTATTTGGAGCAAAATAGGTAACTCTAAAAAAAATACCTTTTTGAAGATAATTTTGGTCGATTTTTTTTAACTATTAGTTAAAAAATTACCTTTGAAGGTAATTATTGAGAACCTTTTTCAAGGTAATTTTTAAGGGTTATGTTTTTTCACTTCGTTTTTACATATATATTTATTTATTTTCGTTTGTTATATGGTATGTGTCTGATGTTCTCTTGGGGTTACTATATACGTGCTGCTGACATATGTGCATGGGTTTATTTCATGTATTTTGACAGGGTCTCATGTTTTTCCCTTGGCACTTGGATTGGATCAAATGATTTGATCATGGGTAGTGTTTGTGTCACTGACAAAATTTATGAAACAACAGCATGGCAAAAATGAGGAAAAGTCAGAAACGGCATGAAACAAGATCATGGCAATAATGAACCAGTCATACTTGGCAATGAAGCATTGTCCAAGCATGCATTCTGTCTTTGAAAGCTCAGTGAGGGCATCCTTCAAAGTATCATTGATTTTTGGTCTTTCTTGTCTCTACCCAGTCGCTCCTGAACCACTTTGGTTTCTTTGATGTCATGCTGCACACTTGCCCAGCTCAGTTTAACAGGAGCATCAGAAATCGCTTTTGGCAATGCTGAGGATGAAGTAACCACAGCTGGTGTAGAGGAAGCACTGCTACAACTACCACAACCACCACTACCACCACAACTAGCTCCAGTGCCAAGCTGGCTCCAGGGCCTGCTCGACATGAATTGACTCATCTGCGAATAACTCATCCTTGGTGATGTTGGCTTGGCCACCATGCAAGACCCTGGAACTGCCCTGCTTCTTCTCAATGGCTGTGGCTATTGTCCTGACATGATAGTAACCATCTTTCTGATAGACATCACCTCGTCTTTCTGCTCATTCAAAGCTTGCTGGTTTCCCTGGATTTTGTCCACAACCTAAGCCAACCCAGTAATCTGAGATTTGTTGCAAATCTCAGAGTTCTTCTTGAAAACTTCGGACACTGGATATTTCCAGGAGCAAACACAGACTCGCCTCTGGTGTTCAAGAGAATTCTTGGAGCCCTCTTCTTCATAGAGCTGCTGAAGATCTTCTGGCACCTGGCCACTTTTGATCATTCTGGCACATTTCCTTACCTTGGGGTAGCTTCGATGCTCATCATCAGCAACTGCTGCATCCTCCTCTTTAGGCTCCTTATCTTCTCCTTCTGCATGGTCATCAGGAACTGGCTCATCCCTGGTCTTCTTCCATCCTGCTGCCATCTCCTTGACAGTCTTCGCTTTGGCCTTGGCTTTCGCCTTCAGCTGCATCAGGTCTTGTCAGGATTTTCTTCATTGTGCTCTTGGCTTTTGCCTTTTGAGCTTTCATTGGCGAAGAAGTAACCCCAGGAGCTTTGCTGGCAGCAGCCTTGGCTTTACCTGCTGCCTTTGCCTTGACTTTAGATTATGCTTTCACCTAGGCTTTGGCCTTTGCCTTGGGTGCTGCAGTATCTAAGAATCTAAGTCAGCTCATGGGGCAGTTTCTTCTGGAGAAGCCTGTTCTACAGATTCTGGTGCTGGTTCAGGTGGAGGCAACATGCAAGCATAGCATCAGGTGGACAAGCAGGCCTCTTCATGAGGTTACTAACAGGGGCGACAAGTGACAAGTAACTTCAATCTTGAGCACCAGTGTGCTACACAGATGGTATATGCAATTGGGGATGTCTCAAGATAGGGGGCCCCAAGCCCTTGTTTTTTAGTGTGCAAAACAGAGCTTTGGGGCACTCCTATTTTGAGACATCCCTAAGTGTACACTTGACGTAAATTCCAGCCTTTCACCAAAAGTAACTCCATGAAGAACATGTTTTGCCCATGATGATGTCAGAAAAGCTTACAACATAAATACCAAAGACCTTGTGAATGTATCAATCAACAAATGTGATATCTATACTTCACAATGGATGTTGCATGGCTTTTTCATTTTCATTGAACAAAACTTAAAAAAGTAGAACTGGAGATGTCTCAAAACGTCTGAAAATTGGTTCCCGAAACCGAAGCCTAACATGTTCAAAAACTGGTTCCACAATGGTACCTAGGAAAATGAAAGGTGCTTTAAGCCATCTTAAGGTACCTTTCATTTTTTGGAAAAATAAAACATTAAAGAAATAGAAATGGAGATGTCTCAAAATGTCGAGAGCAATTATTTTATTGCAATTTCAGTATTGTACATATCTTGTTTGTTTTGTTATTTATGTGCTGCTCTTGTCCTATGATTATTTTGATGAAACTCTAAGACGTAATGTGCCTAAATATCACTGTCTATATATATATATTTAAATATATATATGTATGCATTAATACGCATGTATTCAGGTGGTGTGGTGTTATTAGTCATTAGTTGGCTTGGGGTTACAGTTTTGCAAACCACACCCATTGCATGCCAACCAACCCTATAAGGTACCTTGTAAAATGAAAGGTGCTTTAAGCCCCCCTTCAGGTCCTTTTTTTTTGCAAAATAAAACAAAAAAATGGGAATGTCTCAAAAATGTCTAGTGCAAATATCTGATTATAGTTTCTGTATTGTACATGTGTTTTTTTCTTTTCTTATTTATGTATGTTCACCTAATGCAATTGCTCTTGCCCTATGTTTTTTTGATGACACTTTAAGGCATAATGTGACATAATGTACCCACATACTAATGTGGAGGTATATGTGTATTCATGTGGTGTGGGGTTATTATTTGGCTTGGGGCTACTGTTTTCAAACAAAACCCATTGCATGCCAACCAACCCTATTAGGTACTTTGTAAAATAAAACGGTGCTTTAAGCCCCCCTAAGGTACCTTTTCATTTTTGGGAAAAATAAAACAAATAAACATATAGATGTCGCAAAATGTCTAAGGCAAATGTTTGATTACAATTTCATTATTGTACATGTGTTTGTTGGTTTTTTATTTTAATGTATGTTCACCTAATTTAGTTGCTCTTGTCCTAGGATTTTTTGGATGCAACTTCAAGGCATCATGTACCCAAATACTGATGTGGAGGTATATATGTATATATGTGTGTATTCATTTGGTGTGGGGTTATAATTTGGTTTGGGGTTACTGCATTGCAAACCAAAACCATTGCATGACAACCAACCTATGTTTGGGGTTTCTATTTTGGAAACACACAGCATTCAATCAAACACAAACCATGGTTGGTACTACATGCTTATCTAAACACCAGGCAACAATAACCTTCGTTTTTTATTTGATTTTTTTGGAATGAGAAAAACACTTACAAAGAATAATAATCCATATTTGGGGTTACTTCTTTTAAAATGATCCCAGCAATAGATCCCTATGTTGTTTTTATTTTTTTTCAACCAGTAACATACATGAAACCTATTAAAAAAAAAACAAAAAAAATAAAATGAAAAACTCATTTTTTTGAAACAAACAAACATTGTTTTTCAAGAAAATAAACACTATTTTTTAAAGAAAAACCAAGTTTTCTCTATATTTTTTGTTTACTGCCCTGAAAGTTTGTTGAAAGTTTGTTGCAAACTTTCAGTCAAACTTTCAGGGGGGGTTGCAAGTTTGACGGAAACTTTCAATGCAAACTTGCAGGGCTGGATTGAAAGTTTCAATGCAAACTTTCAAGGCTGGATTGAAAGTTTAAAGAAACTTGCAGGGCTACATTGAAACTTTCATGCAAACTTTCAGTGTAGCCCTGCAAGTTTCTTTAAACTTTCAATCCAGCCTTGAAAGTTTGCATTGAAACTTTCAATCCAGCCCTGCAAGTTTGCATTGAAAGTTTCAGTCAAACTTGCAACCCCCCCTGAAAGTTTGACTGAAAGTTTGCAACAAACTTTCAACAAACTTTCAGGGCAGTAAACAAAAAATATAGAGAAAACTTGTTTTTTCTTAAAAAAATAGTGTTTATTTTCTTGAAAACAATGTTTGTTTGTTTCAAAAAAATGAGTTTTTCATTTTATTTTTTTGTTTTTTTTTAATAGGTTTCATGTATGTTACTGGTTGAAAAAAATAAAAACAACATAGGGATCTATTGCTGGGATCATTTTAAAAGAAGTAACCCCAAATATGGATTACTATTCTTTGTAAGTGTTTTTCTCATTAAAAAAAAAACCAAACAGTGGTTGTTTATTGTGCAAATTGTTTTGACATGTTACACCCACCATGTCTAAATGTGTTTTAAAAAGTAACCCAAAACATGGT
>CAMXCT020000212.1:191205-233371 GCA_947184155.2 Cladocopium goreaui | reverse complement strand
TGTACAATACAGAGACTATAATCAAATATTTTCATTACACATTTTTGGGGCATTCCCATTTTTATTTTTTGTTTTATTTTGCTAAAAATAAAAAAGGTACCTTAAGGGGGGTTTAAAGCACCTTTCATTTTACAAAGTACCTAATAGGGTTGGTTGGCATGCAATGGGTTTGGTTTGCAAAACTGTAACCCCAAGCCAACCAATAACACCACACCAAATGAATACACATATATCTCTACATTAGTATTTGGGTACATTATGCCTTAAAGTTTCAAACAAACCTAGGACAAGAGCAATTACATTAGGTGAACATACATAAATAAAACAAAAAACCACATGTACAATACTGAAACTGTAATATGTTTTTTTTGCCACATATACCACCACTGATTATTGATTGCTTACATATATATATACATACATACTGTATATATATATATATACTATTTATTTGTTCATTTATTGTTTTTTGTTATTCATTCTTTATATATATATGTTTTATTTTTCTAATTATATATTTGTTTATCTTGTTAATGCTTTTGAACACGAACCACTTCTTAAAGTCGCGGCATATCTTTAAGTATTGTTTTCCATTATTGCATGCATAGGACAAATATTCATTTCACAAAAACATATTACCATCCAAAAATAAGAAAATCTCATGCAGCACCTTTTGTGAATGATAAATAGCACAATGGTTGGTTGATGCATGCACGAGGTCTTTGGTATGTGGGCTACTTTTTTGGTGAAAGGTTGGAAAATATGTCAAGTGTACAAGTGCATTTACCATCCATGTAGCACACTGGTGCCCAAGATTGAAGTTACTTGTCACTTGTCGCCCCTGTTGGTAACCTGATGCTATGCTTGCTTTTTGCCTCCACCTGAACCAGCACCAGAATCTGTAGAACAGGCTTCTCCAGAAGAAACTGCCCCATGAGCTGACTTAGATTCTTAGATACTGCAGCACCAAAGGCAAAGGCCAAAGCCTAGGTGAAAGCAAAATCTAAAGTCAAGGCAAAGGCAGCAGGTAAAGCCAAGGCTGCTGCCAGCAAAGCTCCTGGGGTTACTTCTTCGCCAATGAAAGCTCAAAAGGCAAAAGCCAAGAGCACAATGAAGAAAATCCTGGCAAGACCTGATGCAGCTGAAGGCGAAAGCCAAGGCCAAAGCGAAGACTGTCAAGGAGATGGCAGCAGGATGGAAGAAGACCAGGGATGAGCCAGTTCCTGATGACCATGCAGAAGGAGAAGATGAGGAGCCTAAAGAGGAGGATGCAACAGTTGCTGATGATGAGCATCGAAGCTACCCCAAGGTAAGGAAATGTGCCAGAATGTTCAAAAGTGGTCAGGTGCCAGAAGATCTTCAGCAGCTCTATGAAGAGGGCTCCAAGAATTCTCCTCCCCCAATGTTATTTAAGAGTCAATGCATCAACAAAGTCTTTCAGCAGAACACCAGTGGCGAGTTTGCTTTTGCTCCTGGAAATACCCAGTGCGAGGTTTTCAAGAACTTTGAGATTTGCACCAACAAATCTCAGGTTACTGGGTTGCCTCACTCCATCATGTCGTGGAAAAAATCCAGTGAAACCAGCAAGCTTTGAATGAGCAGAAAGACGAGGTGATGTCTATCAGAAAGATGGTTACTATCATGTCAGCTCAATAGCCACAGGACAATAGCCACAGCCATTGAGAAGAAGCAGGGCAGTTCCATGGTCTTGCATGGTGGCCAAGCCAACATCACCAAGGATGAGTTATTCGCAGATGAGTCAATTCATGTCGAGCAGGCCCTGGAGCCAGCTTGGCACTGGAGCTAGTTGTGGTGGTAGTGGTAGTGGTAGTTGTGGTAGTGGTAGCAGTGCTTCCTCTACACCAGCTGTGGTTACTTCATCCTCAGCATTGCCAAAAGCGATTTGTGATGCTCCTGTGAAACTGAGCAGGGCAAGTGCTCCCAGGAGTGACTGGGCAGAGATTGTCAAAGACCGGCTGTCAAAATCTTTTTTTTGACAAGAAAGACCAAAAACTCAATTATACTTTGATGGATGTCCTCACCGAGCTTTCAAAGACAGAATGTATGCTTGGGGTTACTTCATTGTAGCTTTGATGTTGTATAACATATCTTCAAGACATCCAATCAGATTTGATCTTCACAAATAAAAACTTTGATTTGCTCAAACAAGTATAAGTTCAAACAATATAGTTTTTTGCACTTCCCAGTAATCATGTAGGACTGACTTCACACAAAATCAAGAAACATATTGTTAAAATACCTTTCAAGCAATTGATAATGTTCACTTTACTATGGTACAATGTTAAGAAAATGTCGAAATTCATTATCTTTTTTTCCATGCAAAAAATGCAAAATTTCAAGGTAAATTTTGAAGGTATTTTTTTTAAACACCAAAAATTACCTTGAAATGGACCCTTAAAAATTAACTATGTAGTTAAAAAAAAATAACTATTTTTGTTTCCTTAAAAATAAACTATTAGTTAGAAAATTGCCTCCAAAATCACTTTTACCTATTTTGCTCCAAATAACCTTGCCTGACCTATAGGGTAGTTTTTTCCCGAGAGCGTCTGAGCGCAGGGTTCTTCCAATAGTGGGGGTCTGTAAAACATCTTCTCATCTTCACATCTCATCTTCACATCCTCTCATCTTCACATCTCATCTTCACATCATCTCATCTTCACATCCTCTCATCTTCACATCCTCTCATCTTCACATCTGCTCATCTTCACACCTTCCCATCTTCACATCTGCTCATCTTCACATCTTCTCATCTTCACATCTGCTCATCTTCACATCTGCTCATCTTCACATCTTCTCATCTTCACATCTGCTCATCTTCACATCTGCTCATCTTCACATCTGCTCATCTTCACATCTGCTCATCTTCATCTGCTCATCTTTACACCTGCTCATCTTCACATCTTCTCATCTTCACATCTTCTCATCTTCACACCTTCTCATCTTCACATCTGCTCATCTTCACATCTGCTCATCTTCACATCTGCTCATCTTCACATCTCCTCATCTTCACATCTGCTCATCTTCACATCTGCTCATCTTCACATCTGCTCATCTTCACATCTGCTCATCTTCACATCTTCTTATCAACCTTCCCCATCTTTCCAATCTTCTCATCTTCAACATCTGCTCATCTGTCACATCTTTCTCATCTTCACACTCTGCCTCATCTCACATCTTTCTCACTCACTCTGCTCCTCTTCAATCTGCTCATTCTTCACATCTGCTCATCTTCACTCTCTCATCTTCACATCTGTCAACTTCCACAATCTTCTCATCTTCACACCTTCTCATCTTCACACCTTCTCTCACACCTTCTCATTTTCACATCTGCTCATCTTCACATCTTCTCTCACATCTGCTCATCTTCAAATCTTCTCATCTTCACATCTGCTCATCTTCACATCTGCTCATCTTCACATCTTCTCTCACATCTCTCTCCTTTTTCTCTCTCTCGCCTTCTTTTTATCTTTCTCTCTTAAGGCCGAGGGTGGTGCCGGCGGCGAGTCACGAAACGCCAACCCTTTCGCACGAAATGAGGGTCGATCGGCAAAAACTGAGGAAAAATTGCGATTTGACTTGTGCCGGAGCAACCCTTTCGCACGAAATGCGGGTCGATCGGCAAAAACTGAAGTAAAATTGCGATTTGACTTGTGCCGGAGCAACCCTTTCGCACGAAATGAGGGTCGATCGTCAAAAAATGAGGAAAAATTGCGATTTGACTTGCCCCGGAGCAACCCTTTCGCACGAAATGAGGGTCGATCGGCAAAAACTGAGGAAAAATTGCGATTTTACTTGTGCTGGAGCAAAACTTTCGCACGAAATGAAGGTCGATCGTCAAAAACTGAGGAAAAATTGCGATTTTACTTGCCCCCGAGCAACCCTTTCGCACGAAATGAGGGTCGATCGTCAAAAAATGAGGAAAAATTGCGATTTGACTTGCCCCGGAGCAACCCTTTCGCACGAAATGAGGGTCGATCGGCAAAAACTGAGGAAAAATTGCGATTTTACTTGTGCCGGAGCAACCCTTTCGCACGAAATGAGGGCCGATCGTCAAAAACTGAGGAAAAATTGCGATTTTACTTGTGTGTAAAAGCTTCTGTGTGTAAAAAGCGTCTGTGTGTAAAAGCGTCTGTGTGTAAAAGCGTCTGTGTGTCAAAGCGTCTGTGTGTAAAAGCGTCTGTGTGTAAAAGCGTCTGTGTGTAAAAGTGTTTGTGTGTACAAGTGTTTGTGTGTAAAAGCCTCTGTGTGTAAAAGCGTCTGTGTGTCAAAGCGTCTGTGTGTAAAAGCGTCTGTGTGTAAAAGCGTCTGTGTGTAAAAAACTGTGTGCAAAAGCGTCTGTGTGTAAAAGCGTCTGTGTGTCAAAGCGTCTGTGTGTAAAAGCGTCTGTGTGTAAAAGCGTTTGTGTGTAAATTTGTTTGTGTGGTATAAAGGCCTCTGTGTGTAAAAGCCCGTCTTTGTGTAAAGCGTCTGGTGTAAAAGCGTCTGTGCGTACAGTAAAAGCGTCTGTTTGTCAAAGCGTCTGTTGTAAAGCCCTGTGTGTAAAAGTGTTTGGTGTCACAAAGCGTCTGTGTGTAAAAAGCGTCTGTGTGTAAAAGTTTGGGGGGGTCTGTGTGTAAAAGCGTCTGTGTGTAAAAGCTTCCTGTGTGGTAAAAGCGTCTTGTGTAAAAGTCTCTGCGGGTAAAAGCCTCTGTGTGTAAAAGTCTCTGTGTGTGAAAGAGCCTGTGTGTAAAAAGCGTCTGTGTGTAAAAGCCTCTGTGTGTAAAAAGCGTCTGTGTGTCAAAGCGTCTGTGTGTAAAAGCGTCTGTGTGTAAAAGGGTCTGTGTGTAAAAGCGTCTGTGTGTAAAAGCGTCTGTGTGTAAAAGCGTCTGTGTGTAAAAGCGTCTGTGTGTAAAAGTGTCTGTGTGTAAAAGTGCCGTGTGTAAAAGCGGTTGTGTGTAAAAGCGTCTGTGTGTAAAAGGGTCTGTGTGTAAAAGCGTCTGTGTGTAAAAGCGTCTGTGTGTAAAATCGTCTGTGTGTAAAAGCGTCTGTGTGTAAAAGCGTCTGTGTGTAAAAGCGTCTGTGTGTAAAAGCTTCTGTGTGTAAAAGCGTCTGGGTGTAAAAGCTTCTGTGTGTAAAGGCTCCTGTGTGTAAAAGGGTCTGCGTGTAAAAGTCTCTGTGTGTAAAGGTTTCTGTGTGTAAAAGCGTCTGTGTGTAAAAGCGTCTGTGTGTAAAAGTGTTTGTGTGTAAAAGTGTTTGTGTGCAAAATCGTCTGTGTGTAAAAGCGTCTGTGTGTAAAAGTCTCTGTGTGTAAAAGTCTCTGTGTGTAAAAGTCTCTGTGTGCAAAAGCGTCTGTGTGTAAAAGCGTCTGTGTGTAAAAGCTCTGTGTGTAAAAGCGTCTGTGTGTAAAAGTGTCTGTGTGTAAAAGAGCCTATGTGTAACAAGCGTCTGTGTGTAAAAGCGTCTGTGTGTAAAAGCTTCTGTGTGTAAAAGCTTCTGTGTGTAAAAGCGTCTGTGTGTGTAAAAGTCTCTGTGTGTAAAGTGTTTGTGTGTAAAAGTGTTTGTGTGCAAAATCGTCTGTGTGTAAAAGCGTCTGTGTGTAAAAGTCTCTGTGTGTAAAAGTCTCTGTGTGTAAAAGTCTCTGTGTGCAAAAGCGTCTGTCTGTAAAAAGTTCTGTGTATGAAAAACTTTACAAAAATACGATGCAAACTATTGTCTTGTACTAGTCATATATGGTCTTGATACTACTCTTCTCGTCTGCCTATAATACATCTTTAATATAGTGTCTCCATACTAACAACAGAAGACTCTGCTCCTCTACGCTCTCGGGCCATCCGTCGTCTAGTTCAAACAGTCTGGCCCAAGATAGGGAAGAAAAAAAAGTGACTGTAGAACATTTACCACCTGACTTGACATCAGTTGCAAGGGTCAACATCTTTGCCGTCGCCTTCTTGGAAATTTGCCCACTTTGATGCACATCTGCAGTCCTTAGGGAAATCACATTCACAGACAACCAGTGGTGGTACGTCAGCTCCCTTCAAAGAACATGGTTGGAAGAAACATACCAAGGAAATGCCTTATTTGTGTAGTATCAACTATCCATAACTATCCTCTATGCCCTTCAAATTTCTCCACCAAACTTCCATAATGTAAACCCTGTTTTGTGTTCGGGGCGTGCCATTTTGGCAGTAGCAAAAATAGCGCAACGGACAAACAAACAACACCTTGGATGGCTTCCGAACCATCGGAACTCGATCAGATAAGGAGCTGAAAAACTTCAAAGACCTTCAACATGGCATTGGCATCTTTCTTGTCCTGCGATGAGTTGGAAACTGATTCCTGATGCCAACATAGATGCCTTGTAAACATACAAAGAAATGTGGAAAACCCACCATGTCTAGATCATGTCTCTAGGGAAACCATGAACTGTCTACATCTATGTTGGTTTACTAGGGTATCTGCTGGTAATCTGGCAGCGAATGTCCATTTTCAGATGATTTTCACTACAAACCATACTTATCCATTGCCATGTGTTTGATTACCGGCCTTTTTTTGCGGTTGCAAGTCAAGTAGATATCAAACCCGCATTGATTATTGAATGACAGACAGCATGCAAATCGCTCACATACAGTATATACACATACCACAATGCAATTGCCAAGGTTGCTGCAAAATCCCGATACAAATTGCATCCGCACGGGATCAAAGCAGCTAGCAGTCCCGTTCTGATCTCAAATCTTCTTGACGCTCTTTGGCATGAACACCTGAGCAATGGTCAAAACCCATGTCATTCCTCCCAGGACATCCAAGAACGGTCAGTAGATGGTGGCGGAGTATCGTCTCAGCCTGACAATCATCATAATCATAAATCATTTGTCATATCCCAGTTGCGGTTGGGAGTCTGAGGTCACATCCACTTACTACCATGAAGAACCATGAAGAACCATGAAGGGCCATGAAGAACCATGAAGAACCATGAAGTCACATGAATAACCATGAGAACCATGAATTCACATGAATAACCATGAAAAAGTAATTATTTTAAGAAATGGGGTTGTGTTTACATGTTTCTTTTATTTTATTTGTTTTTGGGTCGCAATTTTTAGGTTGCAATATGTTGCAATGCAAAAATCTATGGCTGAAACAAAACTTAAACTAAGATATTTTTGGAAAATGGAATGCCAAAAAGTCCCAAACCACTTTTCAAACATATAGAAAATCATAGAAAACTTTTCTGTTGCCAATTTTTTGTGGCTGCAGGATTTTGAACTGCCCAAACAGTAAGGAAGCACTATAGCCCTCACATCTAGGGAGCCATGCCAGTCAAGAGGCCTGCTGCCAAAGAAGGATCAAACCACACCCAGAAGAAAAGCAAGACAGGTGAGGATGAGGAAAGGAATGTTGCCCTTTCCAAGGAAGCCTTGGCTAACCATGAAAAGTTTCTGGAGGAATTAGCCAAGAAGGAAGAGATGTCTGAGAAGGATTTCTCTCAATCCCTTGCAAAATTGCCAGAGAAGCAGGTGCAGCTTTTGTGGAAAAAGTTCGAGGCTAGCAGGAAACCTTCTGACCAAGACAAGAAGTACAAGGAAGAGACCAATGGGGCTGGCAGTGTGGCCAAGAAGAAATCTTTGCTGCTCCACTGGGCCATGCATAAGCACTGCAAGGGTGCAATGATGAAGTTGAGCCTAGACAAGAGCCATGGAGTGGAAAGGGCATGGGTCAGCAAGAAGAAATGTGAAGAGGACTTAGGGCTAGAAGAAATGAAATTGAGACTGTCTGCTGGAACTTTGAAGTGGAGGAGATTCCCAGAAGATCCGCGATTCTTCCAATTCCAAGCCACCACAGAGAAGGAAGCCACATACCTGCATAAGCAGAAGGAAGCCCATAGAAAAGTGGAAGGAACAGGCAGCCTGACAGAAGCAATGGCCTTCAACCAGCTGATGGATGATGATGACTTGGATGAGCGCCATTTTGACTTGAGCCAGGCTGCTCCCAGCAAGCCTTTGGGGCTGGATGATGGCTTGGCTGCTGCCATGGGCCTCAAGGCAAGAAAAAGAAGGGTGCAGGTGGAGAGCAGGAGGAGGATGAGGAGAAAGATGAGGAAGAAGAGAAAGAGACCAAAGGAAACAAGTGGGACCAGATGTCCCAAGTCAGTGCAGGGGATGGCCAGAAGCAACTCAAGGAGAGATTGGTTTGTTCAAAGCAGAGCTGACCAAGGACTTGGCCTCAGTGGATGCAGCTCTGTTCAGCATTGGTGAAAAAGGTGCAGGAGTCCCAGAAAAATGGCCAAGGCTTTGAAGCAGGTGACTGCCCATTTGGCTGGGAAGACTGGTGCCAAAACTGAGCTGGCCAAGGTCCTCACCCAGGCATGCACTGCCTTGAAAGATTTGAAGTCAAAGAAGCAAATGGCAGCCAAGGCCATGAAGCACTGGGGCTTGAAACCTGTAGATTTAGAAAAAACTGATGGCACAGAAGGCAAAGGCTGAAGCATGGTGGCAGAAAAATCAAGGCTGCAAGCATGCTTTGGGTCAAACAAGTTCTGGGCTGGGTAGCCTTATTTTTTGTGTGTGCTTTTGTGGGCTGGATAGCCCAGTTGCTTTGTGTTTGCACTATTGGCCATTGTGGGCTGGATAGCCAGTAAATCCAAAGCGCATCTGGGACAAGCACAGTTTGATGGGCTGGAAAGCCCAGGTGGAGCCTAATTCCATTGCAGCTTTGACCTCTCAAGTGGGCAAGAATGTCAGCTGAACCCAGCCCTTTAGGGTTGCTTCTCTTGCGGAAATTTGCAACAGGAAAGCTGAGTGCTTGTGAAATCCAAGAGATTGCACACTGTGCTGTGAAGTCTGGTTGTGACAGTCAAGATATACATTCCTTGGCACAGCTGGGCTCTTATGGCTGACCCCAGGAAATGTGCACAGGGATCTTGTCAGAAAGTTTTTCGGGAAGCTGCGGTCACCAGCCCCTTTCAAAATCACAGCCCCAATAGCTTTGAAGGAGGATGGCCAAAGAGTTGTGAAAGCTGGAGATGTCTGGGTACTCCTTCCACACCAATGGATTCTGTGCTTGCATCAAGCAGATCTTTTGGAAAGCATGTCCTGCAAAGACTCAGATTTGACCACTTTTTGGAGAAGCCGAAAGGAATCACCACAGATGAGGACATGCCCTGAACTGTGGCACTCCCTACACTTCGCTCACCCTTCTCAATTGCCTCTGCCATTTGCACTCCATGGTGATTCAGCACCATTTTTGGAGCATGATTCTGTGCATGTTTTGTCGATGAGATGCTTGTTGACAAAGAAAAGCGTTGCTGAGTCCCAGCTGCTCCTCACCTGTATGCCCAAGCTAGCTGCTGTCAAAGAGACCTGGGAAAAGATCATGGAGTGCCTCTCTTGGTCCTTCACAGTTCTGTACAATGGCAGAACACCAAAGAAAGGCTTTGGGGGGCAGGCTGCAGATGGCCCCAGAGGCAAGCCAATGAGGAGATGTGTCCTTTGGGCCATTACTGGGCCATTACTGGAGGTTTGGAGTTTTTTGCATCAGAATTCAACTGGCCCTACCGAAATGCGAATGAGATTTGCCCTTGTTGCTGTGCAGATCAAAAGCAAGAATCTGAGAGGCCCTTTACTGACATGCGACCCACTGCAGCATGGAGAAGCACAATTTTGAGTCCAGCTGATTTGGCGAAGAAATTCAAGCACCCCAAAGGTTCAAGGTACCAGGGGTGTCAGTCCTCACCCGAAAAAACTGGACATCCTACACCTGCTTGATTTTGTCATATATATAATATAATATATATATATATATAATATATGCAAGCGGTAGAAGTGCTCAAGTAGGATATGAAGAGTCACTGGAATCGATTGGACAAGGAGGGGTGTTCAACGCCTCATGAATCTCGCTCCGCGGCTCTTTTCAGCCAATACTTCACGGAATAGGCATGTCAACGCCTATGAGTGCTGTGGTAAAAACAGCATGCCCCCCGCATCTTCTTTCTCCTTGTGAGATAGTGATGCTACCCCTTGAACTTTTTCTCCAAAACCAAAACCAAGACAAAGAAAAACCAAACAAGACGAAAATCATTCCGTGGGTTTCCATGGTGTCTCCGGCTCGGTTTCTGGCCCTTGACTCTTTCTGTTTTCAAGAGGCTCAAGGCCGAGCAGCTTCCTTTTCCGAGCTGACGCTCTTTCTTCATCTTCGACTATGCGCCACTTGTGGCCCATGCGGTAGAACAGGTGCAGTTGCTTGTGCTCGTTGCTCTTGGTCAGCCCGTTTGATAGCTGAGCTTCACTATGAACCCATCTAATCTCCACAGCATTGCGAATCTGGGCAGATTTCAAGGAGAGTAACTCCAGGTCTGTTCTCTTCTCAGCGCCCTTCACGGACAAGACCTCGGTCTCTAACTTGTCGTACACATTCCTGGAGTCAGTAACCAGGCATCCACTGATCTGGTTGACGACACTGTTGATGTCTCTCACATTGACTTGAGCTCCCATCATTTCTGCCAGTTGGAATCTCGCAAAAAAGAGGAGATCTTCTCCGTTGTTTGCTGCTGCTGCTTCTGCTGCTCCGGGGCTGCGGCAGATCCTGCCAATCTTCTGCGAATGCCAGGCGACAAAGGTGACTGGCTCACAGCTGCCATGACGTAACCGGTGAGATGAAATTCCAACTATAATGCCTTGTGTGCTTGAGCCATCTACGCGGTTCTGAGAGGCGGCATCTACCCATGCAAACAGTGACAACATGTGTGGTTCTATGGCATGTACCTTCATGCAGTGTTCTTTCATATCTTTGACTTTGTCAAGTAACCTGTTAGCCTTGTAAATGGTCTCTATAGTACTCTTGTTCACCTCTGACAACAGCAAGCCGACTTCAGCACTGAAGTGGGGCGCAACTTGTTGTGCGTGCCATGAGACCCCTCCCAGCAAGGCCCGAAGCTGTGTTTTCTCAGACTCCTCAGTGGGTGCATTTCGGTCTTTCTTCCTGAAGGCTCTCAGGTTAATATATTTCAAGTCTTCAACATACTTCGGTTGCGACAACGAAAAAGAAAAATCTTCATGTTGTTCCACTTGAACTCCGCATTGGGTAAACCTTTTTTCTTCCCAATCTCCCCATTTATATTCCGTTTGGATACTCTTGAGAACAGTACACCAACCCTCATGCGTTTCATCCCCACTAAAAAGGAAATCATCAACATGACCAGAAATAATCCCTTTTGGTAACCCCATCAACCACATAAACCCAGCAGCATGCGTCACTCCAGCATTTTTGCAATCCGAGTTTTGCAAAGAAATCGGAAATGGAACGATACCATTCCAGTGGCGCATCAACTAAGCCATAGCAGGCTTTCTTCACTTTGGTGATTGACTCTGCTGGGAGTCCCATCCTTTCACAGATCTCTGGGCATGGTATACAAAAAAGGTCATCAGGGTATGGCCTGCTTTGCAGGAAAGCACCTGTCACATCACCTTTTCGCATCTTGTGGCGATATGAAGCGGCTAATTGCATCTGCAGTTGCCTGGTCTGGCGAGTCGTGGTTGGAGAAGTCGTTGCTCTCTGTTCATAGCATGGATCTTGGTATCCTAAGAGGACGGCTCTGGCTTTCGCCTTTCGGCTGCCATCCTCCTTCTGCTTCCATGTCAGTATCCAACGCATCTTCACTGCTTGTTCGCGTGCTGGGCGAAGTTTCTCTGGAAGGGCTTCAAAAGCCTTGGCAGCTATGAAGTTACTCACTTCCACGGCCTTTGCAGATCGGAACTGTTGTCGCTCTTCCTCAGATAGGTGACGCTCACAGACTTCAACTGCTGACCGTTTCTTCAAGCTACTGGCAAAATAAGAAGGGAGATCTCGAAGAGCTCGTTCAGATCCAGCACGTGTGTCTGGCATGGGAACCTCCACGGCCACGGCCGCGGTCTCATCCATCCAGAAGGTGCTCTCGGTGACTGCAAACACTTCCTGGATACTTGACTGGTTCCACCATGGTGGGGCAGCAGCCATGCCTTGTTGGGCACACATTCGAGGCCTCTGTGACACGGGTGCTCCTGAGGATGTAGAAGGCGTAGGCCTGGAAGTTGGACTCCTGGATCGCCCTGTTGGCCTGGATGTTGGAGGAGCCGGTCCCATGCCACTCATCTCATCTACCATGGGGCCTCGTTTTCTTGCACATCTTCTCATTGGTTGCCATTCTTGGACTGGATCTTGAGCTCGTAGCCATTCTGCATAAGAGGGTACTTCGGTGGACACATCCAGAAACTCGTTCCCTCCAAGTTGTTGAGCTACTCTATCAAAGTCCCAGTCATCGTATTGTTTGGCATGTAGTTCTTCTAAGAGGACCTCCCGCTCGGAGGCTCGACGTAGTTGCTCTGGGGAGCACTTGAGAAGTCTTCTCCCTCTGACGCACCAAATTGAGCTGCCCTGCTTGTGGGTCCCGTCGGGAGAGCGATGTTGCTCCACCGCCAGGATGCGGGCTGGCCCCACAAACGAGCCACCTTTAATGGCTGCTTGGCCGCTCACTTGCTTTCTCCACACATACACTAGGTCTCCTGGCTCATAGTTGGTGACATCTCTGGGTTTTGAGTTCTTGGCTTTTTGGAGTCTCTGGCTTGCCGTCCATTCAAGGAAGGCCTTTTCCGCACTTTGCATTCGCTGGAGCTGGCGATCCATCTCACCAGAGGCGTTCTCTACCAGCAGCTCTGGACATTCACTTGGGCCGCAAGGGAAAAGTCGCCCGGTGGCATCAGGCGCGCGGCCAAGGGCATGTTGGATGGGCGAATAGCCTCGGATCAGTTCTCGGCTATTAAAGGTCCTAGTGGCTTCAGCCAGAGCTTCTGCTGCGGTGACTTCTGGGTCATCTTCAGCTATTTTGTTCATGAGAGTCTTGGTACCCTGAATAGCCTGTTCACAAATGCCCACCTTCCAGTGAGCTTCACCCGGAATAATGTCCAACATTATTTGGTGCCTATCACAGTATTCTTGAACCACATGACTCCTGAAGCTACCATCCGGATCAACCCTGAGTTGATTAGGAAAACCAAAATACTGAACCCAGTGTTCCCCAAACGTTTCAACAAACTGATTGGCAGTAAGGTGACTTCTTTTCCCCGTAAGAACAATTTTTCCAACACGAAAACGGCATCCCTCATCAACGAACATCAAAAATTGATAGGACTCCTTAGTTTGTGGGTGTTCCCAGTGCCCAATATCCCCTGACACAGACGCCCATTTTGGGGGGTGAGGCTCCAAGGTGGCTAAAGGTCGTGGCTTCGGTCTACCCCGTTCCTTACAAACTGAACACTCAAAACGTTCGGCTTCCCTGAGCACATCCTCTGACACTCCCCTGCGTCGCAGGGCTTGCACCAGGTGTCTGGTTGGCCCGTGGCCAGTGGCAGCATGTAAGAGGTACAGTCGTTTTCTTATTTCTTCAATAGTCAGACCCTGACCCCTTTGTTGGTTATCTTCCCCAACCAGAACTTCGTGGTTCCCCTTACTGTCACACTTCCCATGATTGGTTCCCTTGATTCTTTCATGCTCATCATGAACACATGAACCGCAAACAAAACCATGTTGAGAATCATGAATGTGGTGACAACTGCAGCTGATCCCATTACCAAAAGTTTCCCCAATTTGGTGGTCTCCCACAAACTCCCTTTTTAGGTCTTCATCTTCCGCTCCATGAATCAACGCATCACAGACCCTTCGGGCAAATTCGGGGGTGTAATAAGCAGTTTTGTTGGTAAGGGAACCCTCGCACTTCACATGTTTCTGGTGAGGCCCACAGCTACATGGCATGTTCATCCTTTTTGCCAACAAAGCATGAGTGGTCATGAGTTTCCAGCCTTTCGAAATTGGGTTTTTCTCATCATCAACAAGACCAACACGACAACCCCGTACCACAGCAAACCATGGATTATGTTTCTTCACCAGTTCCTGCATCATTGGAAGCCTCCATGCCTGACATGATTGTGACCATTCCCAAGTGACATGTATACCATGCTGAATACAGTACGTATATATGACACTGCAACCGACATACTGTTTCATGGCAGCTTTGCGCTTCTCAGAAAGGGCCTCCTTCTGAGCTTCACTTCTCTGGTTGATGTTTTGCATCACTGAAAAAGGTCCACAAACCGGAGAAAGCCAAACATGTTTTGGTTTATAATGGTCAATATCTTGAATGACTTTGTGAATCCCCTGGTTGGTTCCTAAATCATACTCATTGAAAAGTGAGCAGCGTCGGGCCGCACCCTCGTCACCTTTCTTTTGTTGCATGGTGCGAGACAGCACGCTGTCGGCCGAACATGCCACTTCCAGCAGCTCTATGCGCTGGTGTGATAGCAGGGCCTCAAAGGCATTCGAAATCAATCTGTCACTGCAATGGGACAAGTGTCTTACTTTTTGCTCAGGTAAGGCTTCCCATGAGCCCCTCCAGAGCTCACTGTCGACCTGCATTCCCGCCTGTGACAAATTAAAGTTTTCTACACTCCCAGCTGAAGCTACTGTGGGATCGGCACAAAAGAGCCTGTGGATGACTCTGTCATCTCGGAGACACTGGATGCTTCGACCTTCTTGTGAGGCCTCTCGGCTTTCAGATTGTCCACGTCCTCCTTGAGGGCGTGCATCATCTGCATCATCTGCATCATCATGTTCTCGGTCTTGCCATTCGAGCCGCTGGCCGGCGTCGATGTGTTCTTGTAGCCGCTGGAGGTCTGCTTGTAGGTCGGCATCGGATGCTGTGCCTCTGGGCTCTGGAGCCAATTGGCCAGACGGGCCAGGCGGTAGTCGCATTCCCCCTCGGTGGCGGTCTTCACGACCCAACTGGCATACTGTGGGTGTTGGGCTAGAAGCTCGTGGTACTGCAGACTGCAGTGTTCCCCGAACCCCACAGGATCCTCCGGAGAGGCGGCTGTGGTCTGGTAGATCTTCTTGGTGCCCAAGCGCTGCAGCTCCTGAATGGTCTCGGTGCCGCGGGTCTTCACCATGAGCTTGTTGTTCACGTAGTCCACAAGGTCGGACTTCTTCTTGCTGGCCTTGTTCAGCTCGATCATGGCATGGCGCATCGGTGGCCGTACCTTCCCTTTTTGAGTGATCATCCCGTTGGCTTCCTTGAGTTCCAAAAGGCGGCTCTCGATCTCCATGATGCTCCACTGTTTTGGAGCTGTTTCGCCAAAGGTCATCAGGAGCTCTTCCACCAGTTCCTTTCTGGTGGCACGAGGCATGTCTCTTGTTCACTGACTCGTTGGGGATCTCGTCTAGCTTGTGCTGGAGAGCTGCAGGATGAGGTTGTTCTGGCTCTGTACACTGACTGCTGTCTGAGATTTTTCCAACATGTCCATGGAAACCCTGGGAAAGTTTTTCATCATCAACAACCACATGGTCATGAACAACACACCCAACACCATCATGAATGCTCGGATCACCAACCATGTTCAAGGGGTTGTGAAAAGTGCCTGAAACATCGCTACTGACCTTCCTTTCCATCTCAGGCGCACGGAAAGAAAGGAGTTGTCCCTACAGGAAAGCATTCAGGCTCGGCACTGGCTGTGCAGTGCTCTGAGCATCACTGTACCAATCCTGAGTCATGGGCAGCAGCTGATGGCCAGTGGCCGAACGTTCCATCTTGATGATCTTGGACGGGTTGATCTTGCGGAAGACGACCATGTCCTCGGAGAAGTCGATGATTGCTCCCAAGGCCCGTAAGGACTCAATGGAGAACAGCACAGGTCCTGCTCCCGCATCCAACGCATGTACTTGTACTTGTCCAGGTTTGCCATCGGCTTGAACCTCGAGTGAGGCTGTGGACACGCACTGGTTCTTTGATGAATTTCCAAAACCAAACGTAGGCTTGTTCTCCAAGTCAAGGTCGGCCAGGCGAGAAGTCCCATGCTTGTACTTGTTGAGGGCAATGATCTTCTCGAGGGCCACCACGCTGCCAAGGGTCTTTGTAGCCCCTCCATCAACGACAGCCTTGCCTTGCTCGACGGCCATCTGAGTGGAGATAGGCCCTATGCTGCTGGTGTCGGCAACATCAAAGAAGGCCTCTGGGCAAGCATCGGAGAACCCAGCATCCAGGTAGTTCACCTCGTGGTCGTCCGGGACATAGGGCTCCACAATCTCATGGTCCTTGGTGATCTGGTCTTGTGCAAAACAGATGAAAGGTGCAGCCTGCTCTTCGGCTGAAGAGGCTGTCGTTGTTGCCATTGCCTTTGGACATGATGAAGTCTTGTGAGGACCACCACATCGGAAGCACTTTTGATCTGTGCCAGAAGCTACAGCCGAAGTGCTTCCAGAGGGCTTGAAGTTGGTGCGGTAGTACTTCCGGGACATCCTCACCTGATGTTGTTTCTGTCTGGCCTCTTTCAAGGTGCGACGCCCGCGCTCCATCATGGCTAGGGCTTCTTGAGCCACATCTTCAGCTTCACCCAGGAGTGCGAGGCCCTCGTCATTGAAGTTGCGGTGAGCCTGGGCAACCCAGGCAGTGTCATAGTCCTCAGACTCGGCCTCTTCATTCTCATCCACCCACCAGCTGGAGTGACGATTGGCTGCATCTCGACGACGCAAGTCCTCATCAGTCCACTGGCTGCGTAGCTCCTGTGCCACTCGGGTCATAGTGAAGTCGCCCTTCAGGGCTGCCACGACCATGTTGCGCTCGTTGGTGTCCAGGCCAGAATCAAACAAGAGGTACCAGCCCTGGACATACTCTGGTAGTAGTTCAGGGGCTTCCACATTCCAGTCGGCATTCTCGGAAGGTGTCCAAGAGGTACTCCACCAGTCATTTGACCACCAGTCCGGATAACTCCAGGAGTCTCCTGAAGGACCTGGACCAGTGGAGCTTCGCTCCTCAGTTGCATCCTCGGTGGCCTCAGCTTGATCATCAGGTCGAGCAAGCGCTTCCCGATCATCCTGAATCTCCTCAGCACTCAGGTTCTGACTGCCAGCCAGGGAGGGTGTCCTCCTGTAGTTGGCCCAAGGGTCGGTGGACCCCGGACGGCTATAGCCGCCGTAGCTCTTCTCCCACGCTGGCTTCTTTTTCTCATAGTGAGACATCACCCTGTGAAGTCCTTGCCTAGCTCTTGCATACAGTTCTGACTTCCTAGTGACGTACTCATTCATGGTCTCCCCCTTCTTGCGCCTGGACTGCCGGAAGTAACGGCTCAAATGATCCGTCAGTTCAGGCATCTGTGGAAGGCCCAAGTTTGACCTCAGGTACGTCAGAAGCCGCTGCACGCCTCCATTGAAGGAGAGCCATTCGGGATGCTTGCCCACAGTGAACCTGCGAGCAGTGCCCGTCAGCTCTGTGAGAAGCCTCGGGCCGCACAAGTAGCGCTTGTGCATCGCTATGGATTGCTCCCACAGCAAAGCGCTCTCTTCAAACTCCTGATATGTTCCGGCATCTCCATCCCAAATGGGAACTCCTTCTCGCGTCTTCTCTATCCTTTTCTGCTTCTCCGCCATGTTGTTCCTCCTATGGCTCTGGCAATAGGAGGCTGTAGGTCCCTGGTCTCACGCCCGCCCGTAGGCAGGCTCCGCTACCGTGCAAGCGGTAGAAGTGCTCAAGTAGGATATGAAGAGTCACTGGAATCGATTGGACAAGGAGGGGTGTTCAACGCCTCATGAATCTCGCTCCGCGGCTCTTTTCAGCCAATACTTCACGGAATAGGCATGTCAACGCCTATGAGTGCTGTGGTAAAAACAGCAATATATATATAATATATATATATATAATATATATATATATATAATATATATATATATAGTATATATATATAATATATATATATATGTAACCACTTTCAGAAATCTCCGAGTGACTTCTATTGCTGCTTGAGAATTTCAAACACCACGTCTGGCTTCTTCGCAGCCATCAAAACACGCACACCGTGAGGTCCAAGGGACAGGTATTCTGCACGATGACAGCGACCACCACATTCCTGGAGGTCACCAAGGTGGGTCTTGTTGGAATGGTGGAGAGGAAACCAAGTTGATGTAGGTTCCAAGAATGTCCACTGGTGTGTCATCTCAACCATAGCCTTCTTTTACATCTGCTTCAACGATAAAAACGTGCCCTTTTCAAACCATATTTCGATTTCTGAACCGCGGAAACATGTGATGATGTGACTCTGAGTTTCCACAAATTCATCCTAGATCCAACCATCATTGCAGCCTGCCAGTCTGATGCCAAGACACATTACAGCAAAACCTCAGCTTTCAGAAGAGCGGCTTAGCAGATCACTCAAGCACAGACACAAACGTTTGATGATTGGATAATGCACTACTCCCATCCTTATATTACCCGATCATTTAATACTCCTCGCTATGGGTCCTCACACGGTATATAGGACCAGTACTAAACTAGCGGCTTCACGGGGAAGATGTGATGATACAGCAATTGTCAGGCACAAAAACTCCCAATTTGATGGCCATATCTGGAGTAAGTCCCCAAATATGATGGGCATTCAAGGCCATCTCATGTTCTTAGGTTTCTATATATATATATATCCCCTATATATAAACATTATACATCTATCTATCTATATATCTATCGATCTATCTATTGATCGATCGATCTATCTATCTATCTATCGATCGATCTTTCTATCTATCTATCGATCGATCTATCTATCTATTGATCGATCGATCTATCTATCGATCGATCTATCTATTGATCGATCGATCTATCGTTCTATTGATCGATCTATCTATCTGATCTATCTGATCTATCTATCGATCTATCTATCTATCTATCTATCTATGGATCGATCGATCTATGTATCTATCTATCTATCTATCGATCGATCGATCGATCTATCTATCTATTGATCGATTGATCGATCTATCTATCGATCTATCTATCTATCGATCGATCTATCTATCTATTGATCGATCGATCTATCTATCTATCTATCGATCTTTCTATCTATCGATCGATCGATCTATCTATCTATTGATCGATCGATCTATCTATCGATCGATCTATCTATCGATCTTTCTATCTATCTATTGATCGATCGATCGATCGATCTATCTATCTATCGATCTATCTTTCTATTGATCGATCTATCTATCTATCTATCTATCGATCTATCTATCTATGGATCGATCGATCTATGTATCTATGTATCTATGTATCTATCTATCTATCTATCTATCTATCCATCTATATAGGAAGCAGCATGAGGAAGCAGCATGAGGAAGCAGCAGCAGCAGCAGCAAGCAGCAAGCAGCAGCAAGCAGCAGCAAGCAGCAGCAAGCAGCAGCAAGCAGCAGCAAGCAGCAGGTGAGCAGCAGCAGGTAGGCAGCAGCAAGCAGCAGGCAACAGCAGGCAACAGCAGGCAAGCAGCAGGTGAGCAGCAGGTGAGCAGCAAGCAGCAGGTGAGCAGCAGGTGAGCAGCAAGCAGCAGGTGAGCAGCACGCAGCAGGTGAGCAGCAGCAGGTAGGCAGCAGCAAGCAGCAGCAAGCAGCAGCAAGCAGCAGCAAGCAGCAGGCAAGCAGCAGCAAGCAGCAGGCAAGCGTCAACCAGCGTTTGCCCCCTTGAAAGAATAATCAAATACAAGTTTTAAAAATCAACGCGATACAAAAATTGAACTTTTTTCATGCGCACGGCCCCAAAACGAAGAAATCGTTCAATTACCAAAAGTTGTGGTGATGCCAAACTTGAACTTTTTTTCAGGCGCACGGCCTCCCGATACGACTTTTACAAGCTGATACGACTTAACGCTAGCGCTTGTATATGTAACCCCAATATATCCCAAATATATCCAATACATTCCTGATTTTTGTTCTCCCATTGCAAGGGCAGGCACTGGTGCAAAAGATGTATAAGACGAAGAAGATCTCTGCTCCTGTGGATGAACAATATAGATTAACACAGATTAATATAGATTAATACGGTTAATATATAGATTAATATCATGAATATATAGATGAATATAAATGAATATAGATTAATATAGATCAATATAGATTAACATAGTAGATTCACATAGATCACCTGATACAAATGAATAAACATGATTATAGATGAATATAGATGAACAAAATGATGAATAACATGATGAATATAAACTTATCCCCAGAACTACCAGACCCATGTGATCAAACATGGTTAGTTGTGAAATCCCCCTCCAATAGACATTTATATATATGGGGAAACACATGAGACTAAATGAGCATTTTTCAGCAAACCATGTCTGATTACGATAGGGCAATATGTGGTGATATAACAATAATTACCAAATCTGTAATTCCTACCTGGCAATGTATATACATATTGCATATATGTAGGTCAATATATATATATATAAATATATAGATAGATAATATACAAATACAAAAAAATAGATAAATATATATATATATATACATACACAGATTGACTGATAATAGGAATATGATATCATATAGTACAATGTGGATTAATGTGGCTAGTTATAGTAATTTGGAAACCTTCCATGGTGGCTAGCATCAATGCAGGATAACTATAATATATATATATATATACCCTCTGGTTATGTAAGATAACCATGGGAAATGGCCCATAGAAATCGATGGTTTACCTATTAAAAATGGTGATTTTCCATGGCTATGTTAAATAACCAAACGGTATATATATCCGTGTATATGTGATATACCACAATGATAACATACCGTCTTTGTGAGGTATCTTTGTGGCCAAACTTAGATACACAAGAAAGCATGTTAGTTGATGTTATAGTTGGATGTTAGTTAGATATTCCTCCATCAAAAGGTGTAAAGCTAATTCCGTTGATCTACCAAGACCCGGCTGAATGGTGGGATGTGCCGTGCTAAGACCAGAGTTCCATCCATGGTCATCACACAAAACACAAATGCAACCATGAAGAAAAACATCAAGACACATCACGAACCCCCATGCCTGTTGAAAAACCAACAGGAAAAACTCTAGCCCAGAGGCCCAGAGGCTTTGAGCACCGGGATTCCAGGCCTGGTGAGACCTTTCCCGCATGTCTGGCCAAGTCTGGCCAGGTCTCCATGGTCATTACCTTGAACAAGGTATACATGGATTGCCTCGGTGCGGTTAGGATCACTTACCCGAGTCGGCGATCCTCAGCGGACCCCACGTTGGAAAAAACGCAAGGTGAGTTACGCTGAAGGTCTCTATGATGATGTTCAAAACACGGATACTATTGCTGAAACAATCAGAAGCAGAAGTGGGTTGAATTCTTCTACTGACATAACTAGAATCCCCCAACTATCCAAATAATTTCTATGGGTGTCGGAACCGTGGCTACCAACTTAATGAAATAGGGGCTGTCATTCAAGCTCCAATTGGAGATGTGCATGACTCAAACTTGAGGGCCAACCAGTATGATATCCATCGATGTACAGGTGCGCAACGGTGTGTGGTTAGAATATACGTACGGTAACTATATATTTAGATATACGGACCTTTAGATATACGAACAGGTATTTTAGACTACCTCGGGGAAGGTTTTCCTTTGCCCGCCCGGCCATTTACACATATGGAATCCAATTCATTTAACCACACGGTAAGTACATGTCAATATACGAACTGGTATTTCATACTACCTCCGGGGCCTCGCGGTCTGGCCCGCCCTCCACATATTTAAATGTGTTTACTGTATATATAATCTGGGTAAATTATAATAATTCACTAACCTGAAGTAAGGTCATTTGGGGATATTTCCCCTTACTAACTATGATTATAGCGAGGTCGCAGTGAGGTCGTTATAATTTACCCATAATGTATAAAAAGGACTCTGTCTCAACTCCACCTGGAATGGATGGAACCATCAGTTTACCTGTCACGAAAAAACACCTTTGGAGGAAGCGCATGTGGGGCGAAACTGCAAGACATTTCAACCCAATTTTTACGGCAAATGATCCCCGTGGCCACTACTGTATTTTTGCACTGGTCCGACTGTGAAAGAATCCCCCCAATATCTTGGAACAAAGCGGAGTTTGTCCAAAAGTTTAGGCACCAACTTTCTAATATAGATGGTTAAACTTCGCCCTGGTTCTTGTCGTTATTCGGGTCCTTTGAACATTCTACCAGGTTGCGGGAGGGAACCAAAGGCTGCCACCAGCTGCGGGTCCGGGTCCTTTGACTTTCCAAAGGTTTGCGTCACGAAGATTGCAGGAAGATACATCATGACCTGGGGCAAATAGATCGGATGTGCAAAAAAATATTGGAAATCAAGCACTCAAAATAGGATTTAATCACTCAAAAAGGTCATTGAAGCACTTCAAGATGGGGATCTACTCACCTAAAATGTTTGTTTCATCAACAAAAAAGATAGCTAATGCATGGAGTAATCTAAGGGAAGAGTTCTGGTTGAAACCAATGGTGTCAAGTTTTTTTTCAACCAGTTCTGGGAAATTGGCATGATATTCCCATGAAGAATGGTGAGTTTAGCTAATGCATAAATTGCCTTGCAACAATTTGGATGAAATATGTGGGTATAACCAATAGATACCAATAGTATATATCTTGACCTTGCAGCCGGGAAATTCCCATGTGGAATGGACAATGGTCGGGCGCAGTCGTTGTGCCGCCGGCAAAACTCAATGGATCCACCAAGATCGCCCAAGTGCAACAGAGTAGCGATCAACAACAGCCATGCCCACGCCAGGGAACTCAAAGAAGCAATAATTCCTGGCTGTGTCAGGTTGACCCATTCTGAGCCTTCCACGGTTCTCACTGGCTATGAAGTTGTGAACACTGAAACATGGGGAAACCGCCTGCGGGGGAAACTACAAGCCGCATAGATCCACTTTTCTAGGCCACCAAACGGCTTGATCGTCGGGTAGAAGATTTAGGGGTATACCCACCCTAGATAGTTCTTGGCCACAGCCATATTTTGGTCTACATTGCATCTTTTGCTTTACCCTATTCCTCAACTGAAAGACATCCAGCAGCAGTCCTTCTGCAAGGTACCAGAGTCCTTTGAAGAGACGCAACAGCCGAAGTACTCGCACGAATCTTAGCATGCGAGCAAACCTGCGCACCGGAATGGTCGGTTTCAGCTGGAAAACCAGCTAGTCTTGTGAGTACACTTAATTCAGAAACACCCCCCGCACACATAGGATGCACATGTATTTCAATGAATGAGGGACGCACAAATTGTTCCGGCTCTGACACGGACTTCAGGCCTCAAACTGCCTAACTGTCCAAGGAGCTAAAACCATCTAAAACCATCTAAAACCTACCTCTGGTAACCTAAGCTGGTTGGCAATGGGAAATCCCAACCTCTAATGGTAGAGGCATAGTGAAATCAAGCAAACCCGGAAGGATAACTGCAGAGCTTGGCGGCCAGTCTTTTCTTCAGGGCTGCAATTGTTATAAGCCACTTACAAATCATCTATATATTGCATCTATTGGGTCTCTCCAAAATGGGGCTTCGCCAAATGTCAGCAGAAAAATATATGATATTTAGGATTCTCTTAAAACAAAAAAACAAACAACGTCTAAAATTAACATTTTGCCATGTTCATAGGGGAAAATTATCAGAGAATCCGTGATGTTTTTAGGGGTACCAAATGTTCAACCCGGAATCCTCGCCATAGCCCTGGCCTCAACGATAAAAGAACCGACGCAGATTGCGACGATGCAATCAGAAACGTCAAGACAAAGTCCTCAGAGGATTGGAATGGAAGGATTTAAACAACAAAAGTGGAATGTTAACATGTTTCAACCAGCAGTTACATTTTAGCATTTTTTAACCAACAAAATGCTAACCAACAACATGTCAGCCAAGAAAAACGTGTTAACCAACGCAGCAAAGATTGGATTTCAACCAACGTAACGAAGCTGGGGCTTCAACCAGCAGAAATGGGGATTATTTTCGCCAAAGATTACGGAGAGCGGCGAGGATATTGGATGATATAAATGACTGGTGGTCCAATAACCATTTTGAAAAATATGAGTTAATGGGAAGGATGACATCCCATATATGAGTGGAAAATAAAACATGTTCCAAACCACCAACCAGATATTGAAGGCAGTGGAAGTCTGGTCAAAGCTCGTCAGGCTGTCCTGCACGTTGGTTAGCACTTGTGCAATCTCACTACTTAGTTTGCACTCCTTTGGCGAGTTGCTGACCACACTGGGAGGCACCAGCCCACATGTGCCCGATGCTGTAGAGTCCAGAGTCTGGAGACCACAGAGAAGATTTCTACCCTAAAGTGTGCTACCAAGAAATTCGATTTAGATTTAAATATGTTTCCAATCCTCCATGCCGGGGGGGCTCCAGACTTTCTGCTCTAGTCCACAAGTCGCCCGGTCCCCAGTTTCTGCCACCAACGGCGGAAAGGCCAAAATCCAGAAGACACATGTGTCCTTCCTCGATTTTTTCCATTGTTGTTTCATGCGTTTCATTTTTTTGATTTATCATGTTGTCATGGACGTGTTTGTTTGCGTCATGTGGTTTTTCACCATTGTTTCATTGTTTTGGATTGTTTTAAAATCATTTTGCGTATGATTGTTCAAGGCGTTTTCGCAATTTAATTGTCTATGTTTTTGAGTCTAATGGTCCTTGTTTGATGTGTTTAATATGTTTAATTGTGTTCCAACATTATGGTATCATCGTTCTAAATGATCATTTGTTTGCAGCATCCTTTCCTTTTCCTTCTTTCATGTCTAACATACATATGTATATATTATAATATATATATATATATTTATTTAAACATGTGTGTTCTAAGTTCTAAGCTAGTTATATATATATATATATGAATGACATTTGTTTGATCATGTTTTATTGGCGTTCATGTCTTCATGTGCTTAAGATTGATCACTTTACATCCCCTGTTGTTTACTTTGGATCTACGTTGCCGTGCTCCTTGGGCAAAAGTGCTGAAGTGCTGAAGCTCAGCCATCAGCAAGGTTCAAATGGAAAAAACAAGATTTTGTTGGAGAAGAACATTGAGTGATAGATTTAAGTAAACCAAAAAAAGGATAAACTGATAACATATAGAATGAACAATATATTTAACATAGAATGAACTAATAATACATGGAAAGAAGCCCAGTGGCTGACAAATTCTCTCGTTGGTGCACAGCCATATCTAAGGAGCCGAGAGATATCCATGTCAAAAATGTCAGTGAGATCAGGTGCAGTGGGGCCCATTTGGCTCCGATGATTGTCCAGCTATATAGGCTATAAACCTCCATTTGCAGTGGATTTCCCTTTGCCAGCCATGTTTGATTGCCAGCCATGGCTAATGCTGTCCCCATCCCCATTGCCAGCAAAACACTTTCACCGCAAGATCTACAGGGGGGATTTCGTCAAAGGACTTGGTGAATGAGGATCCACAAACGGAAAACATGTTTCGGGGATGGTTTCACATCTTTAAAACAAAACACCGAGCTGTTTTTTCGTATGATTCGGTCATCTCCATCTTCCAGGGTCCGAACCTGGCATCAGAAACTCCAGTGTTTTTTTCTCATGGCTGAGATCACTGATAAAGACTTGATTGTCCATAAAAAACGACGTGACCTCAATCTGCTTCGCAGTTGTCCGATGATCCCAGTGTAGGCATTTATTATAAAGTTTAAATCAGCGGAAAAGCACAGCTTCGACAGACAGCTGCCTCCTTGCCCCCTGGCTGGATGCAAGTCTTTGGCCCCAAGTTCAGGCCAAGGATCATCAAATAAAGAAAATAGTACAAGAACTGCATCGAAGATATTCCACACATCGGACCAAAAATGACGGCCTGGTGGGGACAGGTGGAGTGGCTTGCTGAAAAAAAATCGCAACTTGAGGGATCCCAAGTTGCTGGTTTCGTCCAACTTTTAGTCATCAGAAAGCATGTGATCATCCATACTGCGTATCAACATCATTCATCAAATCACCATTGGAAAAAAAACTGGGAGTATAATTCCAGGTTCCATCTTGCAAGTGGCCAAGACATGCCAAGACACCGTCCACGAACCAACGCACCAATAGCTCCATCAGGAACAGTTGAGTGAAACAAACATTGGCAATGTACCAGCCAATCCTCAGCTTGGCCCCGGCACCAAATGGGTTTGTCTCCTACCCATAGATACCCCCAAAGAAAGGTACCTTGGTTTATCCACGGGTTTTTCGATCACCATTTTCATCAATTTTCCCTATTGAAATGGCCAGAAAAAAAGGGCTAGTCCTAGTCCTAAACATCAAGCAGGGGTTCACCTGGACCTGGGACCCAGTAACAACATCTTGGGTAATTCAGAGGTGATCCTTTGGACTCACGCCTTGCCCAAATACTCCAGATTGATCATCCCGCGGAAAAGGGCCAGAACCAAGATTTCAGAGAGGAAACAGGAAGTCGCAACGCAACTCTTAGGTGGTTAAACATGGTTAAACTAACTTTAATTTCACCGTTACACCATGTTACACCAACCGCGCAATGTTAAAACTGGGTGAAAAACTTGTGGTTCGAGGCGACCCAGGTGCCCTTCCACATCACCAGAACAGGTGATCCAAGCCGTCTCAAGGCCCATGAAGAGGGCGTTCGAGAGAATCAACGTGGCAGCGAGGAAATTGAAGTACCTGCTGTGATTTTTCAATGGAAAATGGAAGCTGAAAGTTTGAAAGGTGGAATTGTTGTGAGCCAAAAATACATTCCAATTCTTGAACACAAGATTGGGAAAGCTTAGGTGTGTTTTATCATGGGGCTTTTGCTACATTGAGCTGGTTTCACAGAAATCCTGCATGGATCCACACAATCAGAAGGTGCGAGCAGTAGCCCCTTCTTCCTGTGCGACCTTTGCGAGAGGACTGTAAAATACTGTAAATGGTTATACCTCGCAGAAAAAAACATGGAGTTACACTAAGCCCACTTGAGAGGCAACATCATCATCATCATCATCATCATCATCATCATATTTGTTTTGTTGTGCTGTTTTTTCTTTAAAAAAAACAAAACAAATCACTCAGAGCACCATGCATTGACTGCTCCCGTAAAAAAATGCCTCCTTCAGGTCTCCCTCCCGCAATTTCTGCAGCTCGGGCACTTATGGCGAACAACTGGCAGAAGCCACAAACGTGCACGTGTCCACCGGCTATAGGCTTCCTCCAGATTTTTAGAGATTCTCCAAATTCATGGGGCAATGGTTATCGATCAAACCCGGGACTTGGTGCCTTCAAAATGTGAAAAATCCAACTGAAGTTCATCCCAACTGAAGAAGCATATCTTTTGACCCATCCAAATTGTTAAAAGTCTGCCATGTTTGCTCGTTAAATTCCAACTTCTGTGGGTCATATGGGTTTGTCAGAACTAGCGCACCCCTAGGTCCATCAAGTCAGTTGATTAATCACCACTTGTTCATACTTGCTCTATGAAAATCACCATAACTTCGGTGTGGACTACCCATTTTTTCACATGTACACTTACGGCAATTTATCAGTTATAACTGGTTATTTCTATGGGATTTATAATTAATTACATTCCATAAATGGGCGTAGTTCAGTACCTATAACATCTTATCTTATAACTACTCTCTGGTTATGACTAACATAGCCATGGTATAGATGGCCCCAATCGAAATAGATGATTTTCCCAGTGATCGAAACCTCCATTTATGGTTGGGATATGGCTTTTCCATGGTTTTTTCCAAGTGAACCGCTCCGGGCCTGGGACCGTGGCACTGCGGGCAACTGCGAAATCCGCCGGCTGCGGGTCCGATCTCCTTCCGCTCGGTCCTGGAGCGTGGTAAAAATCCATGGCGAGCCACATGGGAATGTCATCCGAGTCGTAATGCTTGGGGGATGTGAACCTTCCAAAAAAATTGGGAAATATTGAACTGGTTGGTGGTCGGTTAAAAACCATCTTGAAAAATATGAGTCAATGGGGTTGGGATGACATCCCATATATGAAATGGAAAATAATAAATGTTACAAAACCACCAACCAGATGGTATAAATGATATAAATGATGGGAAAGTAAATCATCACAAATAATTAGAGTTTTAGTAGGATTTCACAAAATTTGATTTCTTTTGATGGGGGAAATCTAAATCAACAACATGTTTCAACAACAAGTGAACGACTGGATTTTCGGGTATAATAAATACCCAATGAGCTATGGGTAAACCCCTTATTTGTTGTTCCTGATATGAATCAAAAGGTGTTGTGATTATACCATTTGGAAAATCAATCTTTTGTAGCACAAGTTGGATGGCCATCAAGTCGGGTAGGCAGTATTGTTGCCGTCGGCATAAATCTTATTCTCATCCTCATCCTCATCATCATGATCATCTGATAATCGCAATGATAATGGCAATGGCAATAGCAATGGTGACAATAATACATGTATATATAATACATATACTATTGTTGTAAATTGTCGTCATCATCATCATCATCATGATCATCTGATAATCGCAATGATAATGGCAATGGCAATAGCAATGGTGACAATAATACATGTATATATAATACATATACTATTGGTAAATTGTCGTCATCATCATCATCATGATTATAAGATATTGTAAGCATGATGAAAACTTATCAGTAGTAAGACACGTGGTAGACCCAACATTGTGAATCACAGTTTTGCTTTGTGAATTACGGCATGATTTTTTCAAATGGAGCAACCCAAAGATCCACCAAACCATACCAAAATGGTCTACTGGTCTTCAAACATGAAACTGCTCTGTGGTTCCCTAATGCTGGAAAGCTGCCACTGTGTTTGACCTGTTTTCACAAAAACTTTGGAGTTCCTACTGGAGAAACTGTTTCTGGCGCACGGTATGTTTGGCACCAAGCATCCTCCAATAAAAGGACCCCATGGGAAAAACACATCTTCAATAGGAGGATCTATGACCTATGAATCTGCGTTTTTCAGACCGGTCTTGTGCCCAGTAGTCACTCTCACTGCCAAGTTGCCAGAGCGAAACCATTCCTCAGCACATCTGCACCATTGAGCCATGGACCACCATCACTACCATCATCAGCAGCAGCAACATCAATATGGGCAACCCAAAACCAAACCTACCATTTGGGAATGGTTTATAGCACCAATAAAATTTGTGATTTTGGGGATGGTTCATGATTGGGTTTACCGCAGGAACTATTCTCTTCTTCGAGTCATGATTGTCCATGACATTTTTTTTCTTCCTCGTAGATTCGTCTGAAAACCATGGGAAAACCAGGTGAAAATGCGGATCGACTGGGGCATCTCTGAAAATCAGGAGATACCCATGAAAAACCGAAACAACCAATAAACGTTGCTGCAGAAAATGACAAAACCACCATGAACTTCCGAAAACGTGAGACTACCAGCCTATGTGTCGCATAACATTGCTTGCGCTAGTAGACCTTACTCGATGTTTACGTGACCACAGGGCAGGCATGTACGTAAAGTTACTTACGCGAAGCTTACAGGTCTGACTTAAAACGCATAGGAACTGCTTGCGCCAGAGGCATGAAACAGCTTACAACAGAGTTTACGCATGGTATTTTGCAAAAGTGGCTTACGCCATTTTGCGAAACCCAGGTTTTTGCTTACATAATTTTTCTGAAAGTGTATTCACGGGGTTTCTGACGATGCTCGCATGGATGTTGGGGGGAGATTAGTGTTTTTGACCTTAAACACTCATATTGTGAATCAATATCCCACATATGCCCACTAAATTAATCCCCAGCATATAGGTTGTAGAGCCCACCCTATACTAGTCAGCGCCCAGTGACGGAAGTTTTTCCTTCTTTGCTCGCTCTTCGTTCCGTTGTTCTCTGCCCTCTTTGAGACTATTGCCTTGGACGGAGCCAGGAATCCGATGCTATCAAGGTGACTAATTGATTAATTTTTATTGTTTTCTGGGGGGTCTAGATATTATGTATTTTCCAGAAACAATTGAATGTTAATGCTCATCCAAGTATTCACTGTTCACTATGCTTCGGGAAGTTGAGTGAGTTGATTGATGGGAAAGGTAGATACCTGGTGATGAAACCGACATGCCAATGGCAGTCCAACAATCAGTATGGACGTTGCATCTTCCAAACTCAATCATTTTTTCCATGACCCTGATCTGTTTCGGGGTTGGTTTGTTTTCCCGAGAACAAACTTCGAGATGTGAGGCTACATGTTTGACCCTCCAAGTGTCAAGGGGACAAACAAAAAGAAAAAACTCTCGCATGCCGTTCGCCACAAACTAACGTCTGTCAGATGCCCTGTCAGCCGTGGGAGCAACAGATCCTCGAAGTGTTCATCTTTTTGATGTGGCAAACCCAATCATAAGCGTTCCCTAAACTGCTTTACAAACCATATCAAATTCCACCATTTCGGAGGCATTGTATCCCGCTCGAACCTTTTACAATTTCCCACGTTTTGCTTTTCCCCACCTGTCAGGTGAAGGTTGTTAGATTATGTCAGCTGTCCCGCCCGCCTTCTTCTCCTCCTCCGCCTGACCTCAACTGCAAGCTCGTGATCGCAGTGGTCCCCGCCCGACCTGAACAGCAAACCCGCATCAGAGTGCACACCTCAAATGCAAGCTCGTGATCGCAGTGGTCCCCGCCGGACCCGAACAGCAAACCCGCATCAGAGTGCACACCTCAACTGCAAGCTGCAAGCTCCGTGATCGCAGTGGTCCCCGCCGGACCCGAACAGCAAACCCAGGATCAGAGTGTTCACCGCCGGACCTCAACTGCAAGCTCGTGATTGCAGTGGTCCCCGCCGGACCCGAACAGCAAACCCAGGATCAGTGTGTTCCCCGCCTGACCTCAACTGCAAGCTCGTGATCAGTTGTCCCTGCCGGACCTGAACAGCAAACCCGCATCAAGTGCACACCTCAAATGAATCTCCGAAGATATACCAGATAGAATGCAAGAAAAATGTCAGAAGATATGCCAGATACATATGCCAGAAAGAATGAATGTCAGATAGAATGCCAGATAAAGTGCCACAAGAGATGCCGGGAAGAATGCCAGGACAGATGCCAGATAGATTATCCGAAAGGATGCCACATAGAATGACATAGAATGCCAGAGAAAATGTCAGAAAAAATGCCAGGAAGGATGCCAAATAGGATGCCAGAATAGAATACAGATAGAAAGCCAGAAAAAAAATGTCAGAAAAGAATGTCAGAAAATATATGCCATATATACTTCCAGATGAGATGTCAGAAACTATGACAAAATAATGCCACGGTGGGGATCGCTCGAAGTAAAGTATTTTTTTTGTTTCTCCCAAAGCGTTCAAAAACAAGTTTTGCACAGTTTTGCCCCCCATTTTCCGCCAAAAGAAATCAGCTCTCATCATTCTGGCAAGCTGCGACGTGCGTTGTTCGCGGCCTTCGGTTTGGGCGTGAAGGCGCTTTTTCGACTGAAGCTGGTGGCGCAGACCGGTGCATGCTTGTCCCGCAAGGAGTTCTGAGGCGGGATCTGAGATTGTACCAGGATTTCGTGGATGGGAGATAATTATCTAATATTAGGGTGAAGTGGTGAAGAGATTATGTTTTCTCCCATCACCAGGCAAAAAAAGGTGACTTTAAAGTATGAATTTTTGACTCTATGGATCCAGGGTCGATGGATGGATGTCGGTATCTCAATCGATGGGATGGTTTGGGCCTGGGGATTTTAGCCGGCTTAAAGCAACAAGGCGCAGGAACCGAACCAACCCAAACTAATCAAACGAAACAGCTAATATCATATACAGAACCAACATAAACAACAGTGACCTACAGCCTACTACATACTACCTTGTAAACAAACATGACCAAAAACACTTTCTGTGTTGACCATGTTGCGAAAAATGGTCCAGCTCCTGGTGATGTCCATTTCGCCATGTTTGTTGAACCTTCAACCCCTCAATGCCATTCCCGGCCTCCGATTTTTCGGAGGCCACGGACTTGCTCTTGTAGAATGCTGGGCTGGCGGGGCTGCCCGGAGGTCCCGGTTCACTCCTGCCCCAAGGCTCCATTTTTTCTCCAACAAAACCTTGGAAACGGTGCCTTGCTACAAAAAGGTGTGGTGAAATAAAAATGTCATAAAAATGTCATATATATATATTTATTTAAATTATATATATAAATACATATATATATATATTTATTTATTTATTTTTCATTTAAATATAAATATAGATATATATATATATATTTAAGTATATAAATATATATATCCATAGGATAATAATCCATAATATAAAAACATACATATATCCATAATATTTATATATATATAAATATTATGGATATATGTATATTTTTATATTATGGATTATTATCCTATGGATATATATATATAAATAAATACACATATATATATATATATATTTAAGTATATATATATATATATCCATAGGATAATAATCCATAATGTAAAAATATACATATATCCATAATATTTATATATATATGACAATAAATAATGCACGCCTGCCTGTATAAGCCACAAACTTTTCTGGTAAGAGTGAACCTTCACTTTCGGGCTCCTAAAACAAAGAATCTGCCGCATTTTTGTTTCTGGACGGTGTTTGCCATTCCATTGGCAACGTAAATAAAACTTTAGAACCAACGAGTTGTCGCCAAATCTCCCAAAAATCTACGGGTTATCCATCATTTCCACCATTGAAACCATGACTTTGGCCCAATTCTTAACTTCCCAACAAGTTCACATATTTCAGCGGCGTTTTTTCCCAATCAAGGTTGCAAAAAAAGGAGAATCCCATGGAATCCCCAAGGACCCACTGCCGGCGGGTCCTTTTAGGAGTTGATGGCGGCTGCGGGCCATCGAACCTTGTCCGATTCGCCTGGCGTGTATATAACACATAGAAGTTATGACATGATATATGTATACATATACGTATATCTACATGTAATTATATATATAAATATATACATGTATATGTATATGCGTGTGTGTCTGTAAATACAAAAAAAACCTGATGAAAGGAAGTTTAGATAGAAAACTTCCGAGTTACGGACGATTGTCATGGTTAGCATTCCCACCACATGTCCACCACATCATCATGTCAACCACATCATCATGTTCACCCCATCATCATGTCAACCACATCATCACCATCACCATCATCATCATCATCATCAAGTAGCTGGGAAGTGTAACAGGTCGGAAGCGTATGAATTGCGGGTGAAAACGCTCTCGGGAACGAAACCCTATTTTTTCAGTTGTAAAGTGGCTTTTCCGTGGTCGCCGAAGTATATAGGATCTCTGTTTCCGGGGTTGCGGGCCTCGATCTGGGAAAGTCGCCGACAAAAAGTGCACAGGACAGCGGGGAGAGCGCAATTTGCAGTTCAAAATGCTTAAAAATGGCATTCGCGGGACAATTTCGGAAGATGAGGTGGCAAAATGCGCACAAGACTGAAGCGAGAGATCGATTTGCACTTCAAAACTGTACAAAGTACAAAACTGAGGCGTTTGGAGCACTTTTGGAAGATGAGGTCGGAAAAATGTGCACCAGACTGTAGCGAAATCTCGATTTCACATGAAAATCGTTAAAAACTCGAATCGTCCCTATAAGAAGGCTGCGCGAAAGTTGGTCGATTTGGTGCGACGCTCCTGCTATGCGGGTTTTCAACGGGCTGTGACAAAACGCATTGGCACGGCTGCACGCAGGACAGCATCAGTGACGTCGAGACGCTCCTGGCAAGCGGGGTTGCAGCTGGAGGTTGCTATTAGACGCAATGTAACAGCTGCGCGAAAGGTAGCTCTTGACCATAGTGCTACTTTTATGCTATGCGGGATTGCAGCTGGAGACTGGATTAGCATTGTAACGGCTGCACGAAGAGAAGAATTGGGTTGCAGAAGCTACAAGAGCTAGCTGGGAGGCAGCTCAGAGCAGAAGTAGCCCAGATAAGTGACTGCTCGGAGGAGAAGTAGCTGTGAGAGAAGAGGTGCCTCAGCGAAAAGGTCGCTCAGTGAAGATGTAGACCAACAAAGAGAAGTAGCTCGCCCATCCATCCATTCATTCATCCAATTATTCATTAAGTTCGTTGATTCATTGATTCACTGAATTTGTGATTCATCGATTCATTGATTCGCTGGTTCATTGATTCGTCGACTCACTCATTCACTCAGCCATTGATCCATTGGCTCACAATTTCACTCGTGCACGGATTCATTGATTCATTGGTTCATTGGTTGATTCATTAGTTCACTGAATCACCGATTCACTGAATCACTGATTCATCGGTTCATTGCTCCATTGATTCACCGAGTCTTTGCTGATTCATTGATTCACCGCCTCGCTACTTCATTCACTCATCAAGTCACTGATTCATTGATTCATTGGCCATCGGCTCACTAAAATCATTCATGCATTGGTTCATTCATTTATTGTTTCACTGAATCATCTGGATCATTGTTTCACTGAACCATCGATTCATTGATTCATGCATTCATTGGTTCACTGGTTCGTTGGTTCATTGATTCACCGATTCGCTGCTTCATTGGTTCATTGATTCATCGATTCATTCATTGGTTCAGAATTGGTTAAGAGACTCACTGATTCTTATTCATTGGTTCACTCGCTCAGTTGTGCACGGATTCTTTCATGTCATGTCATTGGCATCTCAAAAACCGTTTGTTCATTTGTTGATGCACTTCACAACTTCAACACTTCATGCTTCTGCATCGCAAAAACTTTCCTATAGGCCATTGATTTCCTATAGCCATGTCCTATTTTCGAACCTCCCGCCCTGGCGCGGGCCGGGCACTACCTGGTATATATTATATGTGTTTCTATACATTGTGTAATATAATATATGTACATTTATGTGTGTACACTGTTTATGCTGGTGGATACTTGTCCACTCTTGAGCCAATCGGCAAATACGATTGATGGCTAGAAACTTTACAACAATTTGTGAAGGGATGCGAGGATGGATTCAGTTGCTGTGCAACTTTCAATGTGCTACTTGTGTTTTTGTTGACCCGGGGTCCCGCCTGTTTGGGGATTACACGGATTACAATCATCCTCAAAAAAAGCACTGTAGCTGTGTAAACACCAGTTTGCTACGCAACAATGCTACAAGCGACTGTAATGGTGACTAGACCAACTCTTTTTGGCCCAAACCTCATCCGCAAAAATACCCAAACTGTTGTCGGTCAGGTCGCTATGTTTGCTGATGAATGCATGGTAAACTCAAACGAAGATAGAAAAGAACCATTTTACCACTACTTCAGCAGGACTCTACCGAATTCCATTTTCTGGGAGTTGGTATACATGTAAAAAAAATCATATACATATGTCTCTATTTATTTTGATATTTAGATATATATGTTTATTTCTTTTTAAATTATCTATTTGTTAATTTATCTATTCAAATTTCTCTCTATATATACGTATATAACATTAAATTCCTTTACTTCGAGTTATCCCCACCATGACATCTATATGTTTTGTTACTGGCAAATCTTCTGGCATTCTATCTGACATATCTTCTGGCATTTTATCTGGCATATCTTCTGGCATATCTTCTGGCATTCTACCTGGTATATCTTCTGCAATATGTTCTGGCATATCTTCTGGCACTCTATCTGCCATATCTTCTGGCATATCTTCTGACATTCTATCTGGCATTCTATCTGGCAACTCTTCTGGCATATGTTCTGGCAAACATTCTGGCACTTTATCTGGCATACCTTCTGGCATTCTATCTGACATTCTATCTGGCATACCTTCTGGCATTCTATCTGGCATATCTTCTGGCATTTTATCTGGCATATCTTCTGGCATTCTATCTCGCATATCTTCTGGCATTCTACCTGGCATATCTTCTGGCATATGTTCTGGCATATCTTCTGGCACTCTATCTGGCATATCTTCTGGCATATCTTGTGACATTCTATCTGGAATTCTATCTGGCAAATCTTCTGGCATTTTATCTGGCATATCTTCTGGCATTCTATCTGACATACCTTCTGGCATTCTATCTGGCATATCTTCTGGCATTCTATCTGGCATATCTTCTGGCATTCTATCTGGCATATCTTCTGGCATTCTACCTGGCATATCTTCTGGCATATGTTCTGGCACATCTCCTGGCATTCTATCTGGCATATCTTCTGGCATTCTACCTGGCATATCTTCTGGCATATGTTCTGGCATATCTTCTGGCACTCTATCTGGCATATCTTCTGGCATATCTTCTGACATTCTATCTGGAATTCTATCTGGCAAATCTTCTGGCGTTCTATCTGGCAAACATTCTGGCACTTTATCTGGCATACCTTCTGGCATTCTATCTGACATTGTATCTGGCATACCTTCTGGCATTCTATCTGGCATATCTTCTGGCATTCTATCTGGCAAACATTCTGGCACTTTATCTGGCATATCTTCTGGCATTCTTTCTGACATTGTATCTGGCGTTCTATCTGGCATATCTTCTGGCATTCTATCTGGCCGTTCACTGAGCTCGGAGGGTCCCAGGTTGAGGTCCAGCGGTGCTCGCTGAGCTCGGAAGGTCCCAGGTTGAGGTCCAGCGGTGCTCACTGAGCTCGGAAGGTCCCAGGTTGAGGTCGAGCGGTGCTCAGTGAGCTCGGAAGGTCCCAGGTTGAGGTCCAGCGGTGCCCAGTGCGCTCAGACCCTTGCAGTTGAGGTCCAGCAGTGCCCACTGCGTGCGGAAGTTGGCGAAGAGCTTGGCGAAGAGTTGGCAAGGCGGAAGTGAACATGGAAGTGGAGGCAGAGGTGGTGGAGGAGAAGGAGGAGGACGAGGAGGAGGTGGAGGAGGAGGAGGAGAAGGAGAAGGAGAAGAATGACTCTGATAAAATCTAACAACCCTCACCTGGCAGGTGGGGAAAAATACTAAATCTTATATTTGCCAAAGAATTATCCCATGCGATTTGCTTTCCGGCCTCAGGCGAATCGATGGAACTCGACCTCTCTGGCGTGATGCCTCGTCACCGATTTTTCGTCCAAGGCTGGTTGGTTGATAGGAGGACATTGGTGATTGAACCATTGGAAAAAAGCGATTTAACCAGTGAAAATGGTGTTTGCATGGGATATTAATGGGATATGCCGTATACCCTCTCGTATAGCAATGGACAATCATGGAAATCCTGATAAGCCCTAACATACTGGATTGCAAAAAAAAACAACAACCAAATCATCAATCAACAGGTCAACAAGAGTCTTTAAACACATTGTGCGTTTAGCCAAACTTCTATGTTATTTGACCAACAAGGATATTTAGCTAAGAAACGCTTAGCCAAAAAACATCAACAAAACCTGTATTAGTTCTGAGTTTCTGTTGACCTGCAACGAATAAACATGTTGACAATGATGGTCAAGATTCGCCCTTCCCAGGAGGGAGTGACTGGAGAGTGGCTGGACAACAGCAAATCACCAACATATGGGAAGCGTTGCAACCGGTAACGAAAAAAACATCTAACTCTTGACAAAGAAACATCAAGAACAAAGGATTGGTGTTGCTGTTGGTGGTTTTCCTGTTTATTCTGCAATACGCAAGTTTGACGTACAAACAGGTTACTGCGTCACAATGTAAGATTGCTCGTTTGTTTTCATCATCATGTCTCCTGCCTGACAACTACACAGAAGCACAAGTCATGTTTGGTCCTCACCACTGCACGTTCGTCACCGACTTGACTGTCCACTATAATGTGGTACAGCCAGAAATCCGCCGGCCAACTGCAGAGGGAGCGCGTGCCAGGAGAAGTGCTCGTCCTTCTGTACAAGGTGCAGAAGGCCGCCTGTGGCGAGGCCAGCTCCTTCAGCTGGGTGGTGTTTCGCTGTGGCGAAGCCAGCTCCTTGGCAGCTGTTTCCTTGCTTCGACAGCTGTTCTTCCACAGGGTTCAGAAGACAATGTTCCGCAAGCCAAAGCTGACCACTCCAGGGGTCGGTGGCAGGGGGCGGCAGCTCTTCATAGAACCCCAAGTATTTAAGGGTATAATCCGGGCGCGGGCCACGGAGGCCTTCGGTGGTAGCCGAAGGTTATAGACGCTCGCCGCCCATGCCGCCGACCCACCCCGGTTCACCCCGGGCGGACTCCGTGTCAACTGAAGTTCCTGTAATTTACGGTGTTTCGTGCGCGCGATGTTAAAAAACATGATTTTTTACGGTGTTTCGGGCCCTTCGGCGGCAAGGGATTTCACCTTGGCGATGTTACAAAACCTCGGTTTTTACGTGGTTTTGGGCTCCAGGAGCGGGCCGGGACAGAAAAAAAAATATCTTAAGATCGTTTCAACATAGATGGCCCAAACATGGCCACAACATAGCTCCCAAGATGGCTCAACATGGGCCAACATAGGCCCAACATAGGCCAACATAGGCCCAACATAGGGCCAACATGGTGCCAAGATTGCTTGGCCGGCGCCCGGCTGTCAGGCGTAAACCTTTAAAATCAAAATAGCTCTAACGAAGAAAAAGAATAACAATATATCATAACCACAAAAACCATGAATCATGATAATAATGTAATAGTAATAATAGCTTAATAACAATAAAAATGAATAACAATAAAATCACAATACTACTAGTTTAGTGATGATAGCAACAGCAGTCAAAAAACAAAAACAAATGATAGTGCTGCCATGGGTGACAAGAACTTGATAGTGCTATATAGCACTGGTAAACTAGTGAAATTAGAGCTTTGCTTATTAATATAATTACAGCAATTGGAATTACCACATGTGCCGTGGTCAAAACCTAGTATATGAAGCCCAACATTCATAATCATCATAATTATGGCACACTATGATAGTCGAACTATCATAATCATCATATTATTAACGTGTCAATGGGAGAATAGTCAAACTACCATGGCACACGTTTCCGACGTTTCAGTGGAATCCCACTGGGTCCCTGGTGCCCCGAAAAAGGCCCCGACTCGAGAATTTGATGGACCCCGAGGGCCTCCAGGCGACGATGGCACTGATGGGGGTTCGTAAGGTGAGTAAGTCCCAATTCAATGAGTTATCCATGGTTATCCCATATATGAGTTATAACTATGGCTACTAGCTATAGTTACTAGCCATGGGACCTCCAACCCTTCTTGTGATGATTTCTTTCATAATCTCCTTTGTGACAATGGAGAATAGTTGATAATGTTGATGGCATGTCCATCCGACCCCTATGATCGCTGATTCTAGGAATTAAATGCTAATGAACACGGAATTCTGCGTATTTTCGCTGGATCTTCAAAACCACCAGCCACTTTACTTGGTGGTTCATCCCAGTTGTTAACTGGCCAGTCACCATAGATTTCTTGTAGGGTTAGTCCACTTGTAACTAGGGCTATACTTGTTATAACCCACTTAGAATGAGCCACCAAGCAACCCCTGGTAATTTAAAATACCTATGAAAAATCACCATTCTTAAGTGCGGTAAATCATCAAACTAAATGGGCCATAGATTCCATTTCCCACAACGGTGTTAAATTACTAGAATGTACCCCTAAATCCATTCTTTAAGCTCTGGTAATTTAACATAACATAGCTATACAAAAGCACCATTTTTAAGTTGGGTAAATCCATGAACAAATCCTTTCTGAATGGACCACATTTTCTATAGCCATGTTAAATAACTCCATTAAACCACCATTTTAGTTAATTAAATTACAATTTTCCCGATTAAAACGGCAATAAACTGCTGATATTCCAAGGGCATTCCATGGGACTGTCGCGGACTCCCGCCTGGCCATGGTCCACGTTGAGCCGCCGATGGCGCACAGCGCGCATCACGGCGTCGCCGGAACCACCGCGGTGCGCGTGTTACGTGGCATGAGATGCGAAGCCCAAAACAAAAGCCGTGGGATAACAAGTGATGGCTATGGGTCAGAAAAAAATATCCTGATATTTTATCTATATCGTACCGTTGCTTTTCGCACCAGTTACTGACTGCCTCTTTGTACAGCTGGATGGTCATTCCCCCTTAGATATGTCTAGTATATTTTTTTCGAACACATGTGTATATATATATAGATAGATAGATATATCATGTCTAGATTTTGAGCCGTACCCATGTGTTGCCGTTAGGCTCATGATACCGCCATTGGGTAATTGGGGGCACGGCCTGGAACCCTGAGCCGGAGGTCACTGCGGCGATGCCGATTTTTTTGTGTTTCCAGGATGGTAGTATATGGACATAGTTCGATGATATTTTCATGAGTATTCACCTCATCTTTCCAGGTTGCCCCGCTTTTCTATGCTTTGGGGTTGTTATAAAGCAGTTTCCTACAATCGTGGTAGAAACATGTAGAAGCATCAGCCACCAGGAGTCTTGGGCTCAAGCGCTCCCGGTCTTAGAATGGTGGAACCGCAAAGCAGCTGGTTTGGAGCCAGGTTGGGATATCGCTTGAACTCTGAACCTCGGTCAAATGGGGTAGTGTTATAACATGTTATAACCTCTTCAGTGTTCTGAGTGGATCATACGTATAGGTTCATATTCATTGGGTCTGGGTCAAAAATAAGTTTGGACATATTTGGCTGTATTTATTGAATATATATATATATAACACATACATAGTAACTCATATTGCCTATTTTCTGGGGGATCATGTCAATTTTTTGACCCGCATCCCAGTAGCGACAGGTCAGGACGGCTCCCGTCAGGTCCTGCCTTCGACACATCCAAGATGTTTCTGTCATGGGGCAACAGGGGCCCAGGGGTCTGAGCAATGCCCGAAATTGGATTTATATATAATAATGTATATATCATATATATATATGTGTATATCATGTATAAATAAAACATATTATACTTATCTAATTTATAAAATATACAATGTAAGTTAAATGTTATGTACATACAAAAATGTGTGTATATCATGTATATATCATGTATATTATACTTATCTAATTTATTAAATATACAATGTAAGTTAAATGTTATGTATATACAAAACTATTTTATGTTTTATGTATATTTATAAAAAAAATATTAAATATGTTAAATATATAAAAATGAAAAAGATAATATTTACAGAATATAAATTATAAGAAAGAAACAAAATTATTGTTTTAAAAAATATCTTATATATATATAGTGTTTTTTATATTAAATGTATTATAGTTAAAAAAACATTCAGCATATGTTTACATATATATTATTATAAACATATTATAAGAACAATAAAAAATATATTTAATATACTATACATCAATAAATATATTTGATAAATTGTATTCTTGAAATATTATAGATGTAATTGATATTGTATATGTTTAAATACATATATATGTTGTAAACAAACAATATTTAACATATATATATATATTAAAAAAATATATATATACTTCAGGAGGAACAAAGTTTATGCTTCTTGAAAGCTTTACAAAACATCCATTTCGGTCAACCGCGGATCACATTTTCAAGTCCGTTTTGTGTGGCAGGTGTGGGACGGTCAATTATCACCCTCTTTTAAATATATAAGATTTTAAAGCTTTTGGAGGGTGGGAATGCGACCGGGGTACGACAAAGCTCCATGCTAGGATTCTACGGGGAAAGGGTGTGCAGAAGAAGAAACCAACCATGTTCACTGTGGGAAGCTCAACAAGCGCAACTTTTGTCCTACCAGTGCGTCACGGCACATGTGTAGCAGTGCAGACAAAGAGGATGGAGACAGGCATGTTGTGGAGTAATGACCAAGCTGAAGCAGGTGCAAAAATCAGCAAATGACTTGGCAATCCCCACTCAATAAGCTTTTTGTACCCTGCGTCACGGCACATGTGTAGCAGTGCAGACAAAGAGGATGGAGACAGGCATGTTATGTGGAGTAATGACCAAGCTGAAGCAGGTGCAAAAATCAGCAAATGACTTGGCAATTCCCACTAAATAAGCTTTTTGTACCCTTCAGGAGGAACAAAGTTTATGCTTCTTGAAAGCTTTACAAAACACCCATTTCGGTCAACCGCGGATCACATTTTCAAGTCCGTTTTGTGTGGCAGGTGTGGGACGGTCAATTATCACCCTCTTTTAAATATATAAGATTTTAAAGCTTTTGGAGGGTGGGAATGCGACCGGGGTACGACAAAGCTCCATGCTAGGATTCTACGGGGAAAGGGTGCGCAGAAGAAGAAACCAACCATGTTCACTGTGGGAAGCTCAACAAGCGCAACTTTTGTCCTACCAGTGCGTCACGGCACATGTGTAGCAGTGCAGACAAAGAGGATGGAGAAAGGCATGTTATGTGGAGTAATGACCAAGCTGAAGCAGGTGCAAAAATCAGCAAATGACTTGGCAATCCCCACTCAATAAGCTTTTTGTACCC